>VYZR01001270.1:14385-25149 GCA_013400675.1 Oxylabes madagascariensis | reverse complement strand
TGATATATCAATAAGATCATATGCCAGAACAGTATACCAGTTCACACACAGGGATGCATATTTTAATCCCATTGACTCATTGTTATTCTCTTCTATAACCTTTCTGGAACATCAAAGGCGAGCTGTAAGTATACAGGTTAAAATGTACCATGCACTCAAACTTCACTTAGAAAAACCCAAGCAAACAAAATTCAGTCATATTTAAGTAAACTTTCATGGTTGTTTTTTTGGTTTGTTTGTTTGTGGGTTTTTGGTTGTTGTTGTTGTTGTTTTGTTTGTTTGTTTGTGTTTTTGTTTGTTTTGTTTGTTTGTTTGTTTGTTTTTAGTAGGAACAACTCTCTATAAAAATGCTCTTTAAAAAATCCAAAAAAGATCCCCAAAATCCAAGAAATTTATTAGAGATCTGAGAAGAGGGGAAAAGCACAACCAGAGTACCTACCTGAGTCTACTGCAAATCCCTGAAAATTCACTCCCCCTCTCCTCAGGCCACCAGTGTCTCTTCAACTTCCTTGTAAATCTACCTAAAAAGTAACCAGCTTCACATAGATTACACCTCTGATTTCTTGCTGCTGCTCCCACCTACCCTTAGCCTCCTCTGACACAACTGACCACCCTAAATACTTTAGAGGTCGTGCTGCTGTTTTGCAATTTTGTATTACAAGAACCAGTACAGAAGGAAAAGGCTTAGCCAAAATAAAGTTTCATTAAAGGTGAAGGGCAGTTTGGTCATTCTTTCAAGTGTGACACTCTCCCTTTGACACAGAACAGGCCAATAACAATTGTCACAACAAGTTCCACTCAAGAGGATGAGGACAGATTGGCTGAACTGTCCCTACTGGGTACCCAGCACGATGGGGCAGGCCTCCATGACGTTTGTGATCTGCAGATCACAGGCTTATTGTTGACACCAAGGTTATGCTGGTATGGGTTGTTTTGGTCAGTAAAATCATGAATTATTCCTGATGGGACAGCAAAGAATGGCTCCCTTGCCCCATCACTTCCTGTTTTCCTCCCTCTCAGGAACTGTGCCATCTGTGTGCAAGCTGTACACACACACGAGTACACACAGAGTCTGTCTCTCTCTCTTACACTCCCCATGTGGACTCCAGTTTCCCCAACCACACTTTGAACTTCTTGTTGTTGGTTCAGCACCAGGCTGGGCCAAGGAAACAGCCATGTGAAAAGCCAGTGCCAGAGCCTATCCTCTTCAAGAATTTGGTCCTCAGTGTAGACACTATATCTGTGGACATTTTGCCACACTGCATACTTTTTCCAGCTACTCCTCATTTCAGTAGCAAGGTAATAATAGATAAAATAATGGGAATTTTTAGAGATCAATATGTTAAAAGTTCAGCTCTATGTAGCAGCAAAATAGTGTGGAAAATCTCTATCTACCCATTCTATCTATACATCCAGCTCTCTATCACAAATTTCAGTTTTTAGGAACAAAAGCTGAAATTTTTACTTTCAGAGATTATTTTTTATACTTTTCATTTGATATTTTTCAAGACAAACTCATGATCTCTTAAATAAATCATGAAAGATAAGAAATAAAAAGGTTTTATTTCATGAGCTAATGAATATGATGTGAATATGACAGTTAATAGGTTCTTAGCAACCAATTATACAGGAGTTTCAAATTTCTTTAAAGATTCATCAGTATCAGAAGTAGGCAGCTACTCTAATGTGAGAAAAATGTCCTTTTGCCAGTGAACAATTAATCCTAAAATAAAATTAAAAGTTTGTGAAGTCTGAAACAGCTTATTCATAATTCTGTTTAAAAGTTTAAAAGTCTTTGTCACTTGATAACCTACAACGTTTTAGTTTGCTGTGTGGTTTTAAAATGCAATCCTTCTGGCATTTACATATTGTTGATTTTTAATCCTTATGTACCACTTGAAGTAGGAAAACAAATTTTAAAGAGGTAATAATCTACATGTTAGTTTGATACAGCAAAACAAGTGGGAACTATGACTGGACCAAAACAAGAAGTTACATGAAAACTGTAAGTAACCTATCCTCCCCATGCTTCAGGGGTGTTTTCAGGGCAATATTTAATTCTACCTGACTTGATCCTCATTCACTACATGTTGTGCTTGAGGAAGGGTAAAGGTAGAGAATTTGGGAAGCAGATGAAAGAAACAGTCCTGCTCTTCTGAGTTGCGCCTTCTTGCAGTGACTTCCACAATAGCGGTTAAAAACATCCAGATTTAAAGAAAGTAAATAAAGTAAAAATTTTCCAGAAAATCAAAATATTTTTTCTTCAAGATGTGCTTAAGTCAAAAGTCACTTTTTCATTACAGACAATCCTAAAAGAATAAAATCATCATAATATAAAAGGTAATCCTAACTGGCAAATTTGTTTTAACCAACATAAATGTTTTTGAGCTTCTCTTTAACTCATAGAATGGCTCAGATTGGAATCTGTCTTCCAGTCTAACAGCCATGTTAGAGATCATCTAGCTCCAATCTCCTCGCCATAGGCAGGGACAAATTCCACTACACCAGATTGTTCAAAGCCCCATCCAGCCTGGCCTTGAACAATCTCAGGGATGGGACCTCCACAATTTCTCTGGTCAACATGTTCCAGAGCCTCACCACCCTCACAGTAAAGAATTTCTTCCTTATACCTAATCAAAACCTACTCTCTTTCAGTTTAAAGCTATTCCCTTCATACTCTCACTAAATGCCATTGTAAAAAACTTCTTTCCATCTTTCTTATCGGTTCCCTTCAGGTACATCGGGAGGCTGAAATTAGGTCACTCTGAAGCCTTCTCCAGGCTGAACAATCCCAATACTCTTAGCCTTTCCTCATAGGGGTGGTAATCCCTCCCTCTAATCAGCTCAATGGCCTCCTCTGGAGTCCCTCCAATAAATCAATGTCCTTCCTATATTGTGGACCCCAGAGCTGGACACAGCCCTCCAGGCGGTGTCACCAGAGCAGATCAGAGAGGGCAGAATCCCCTCCCTCACCCTGCTGACCACACTGCTTTGGATGCAGCCCAGGACATGTTTGGCTTTCTGGGCTGTGAGTGCACATTGCTGGGGTGTGTTCAGCCCCTCGCCCAAAGTCCTTCTCAGCAGGGCTGCTCTGATCTGTTCATCCCCCAGCCTGTGTTGGTACTGGGCATTGCCCTGACCCAGTTGCAGCACCTTACACTTGGTCTTGTTGAATCATATAAGATTCCCATGGACCCACTTCTTGAGCTTGTCCAGATGCCTCGGGTTGGCACCCTGTCCTTCAGGAGTGTCAACTGCATCACTAAACTTGGTGCCATCTGCAAACTTGCTGAGGGTGCACTCAACCCTTCGTCTACATCATTAATGAAATTAGGAAATAACACTGGGCCCAACACAGACCCCAGAGAGACATATTTAGCAGAAAAGAAAAAAATAATCAATTTCTTTGTATCATCTGAGTAGACATCTGTTGNCTTTCAGTTTAAAGCTATTCCCTTCATACTCTCACTAAATGCCATTGTAAAAAACTTCTTTCCATCTTTCTTATCGGTTCCCTTCAGGTACATCGGGAGGCTGAAATTAGGTCACTCTGAAGCCTTCTCCAGGCTGAACAATCCCAATACTCTTAGCCTTTCCTCATAGGGGTGGTAATCCCTCCCTCTAATCAGCTCAATGGCCTCCTCTGGAGTCCCTCCAATAAATCAATGTCCTTCCTATATTGTGGACCCCAGAGCTGGACACAGCCCTCCAGGCGGTGTCACCAGAGCAGATCAGAGAGGGCAGAATCCCCTCCCTCACCCTGCTGACCACACTGCTTTGGATGCAGCCCAGGACATGTTTGGCTTTCTGGGCTGTGAGTGCACATTGCTGGGGTGTGTTCAGCCCCTCGCCCAAAGTCCTTCTCAGCAGGGCTGCTCTGATCTGTTCATCCCCCAGCCTGTGTTGGTACTGGGCATTGCCCTGACCCAGTTGCAGCACCTTACACTTGGTCTTGTTGAATCATATAAGATTCCCATGGACCCACTTCTTGAGCTTGTCCAGATGCCTCGGGTTGGCACCCTGTCCTTCAGGAGTGTCAACTGCATCACTAAACTTGGTGCCATCTGCAAACTTGCTGAGGGTGCACTCAACCCTTCGTCTACATCATTAATGAAATTAGGAAATAACACTGGGCCCAACACAGACCCCAGAGAGACATATTTAGCAGAAAAGAAAAAAATAATCAATTTCTTTGTATCATCTGAGTAGACATCTGTTGCACAGACTCTGAAGTCAAAGAATTTTAAATGCAAATTTTATTTGCATACTAAATTTTCCTTTTTTCTAGAAAGTCCATGAACTTGAAAAGATGAGAAAATCTATTTTTAAAGAGATGTTTTCAAATAAATCTTTCCTAAAAGAAACTCATTCTTTGTCATGTTACCACACTAATATTAAAATGACTGTCTGAACCTTTCCTACAAACTGTTCTGAGTGGAGGAAGAGAAGTTATTTAGCTCATTCTTATTACTATCATCTAAACCACAATAACACTTTGAATAGCATCAAACCATTCTTCCTAACTGCATACAAACAAATAACAAGGAAATTCTCCTCACCACAAAGAACTTGCAATCTCATTATAAGACGATAGACACCAGATGGATGCAACAAACAGATGGAGGAAGAATAAGGTAGCAATGAGATGATTATAATCAGCATGATAAGCAGTGATGCATACCAGCAAACCGGCTGCCTAGCTATTATCTGTGTGTGCACATGCATGTAAAATTTACATAAATACCATTTACGTGATATTAACTAATTCAGAACGTCTGATATTGCCAGTTTATAACAACAAGAAATGCAGCCTCTGTCAGTGAGCGCTTGATACCCTCAGATAACGCTGGGAAGAAGTATTAAACACACTTGATGATATTAACTAATGAGGGTGGAAAGTACTTCCAGTCTGCAACTGGTTTGCTGAACTTTAACAAAATGATAATTTCCATGTTTCTGGGAATTATAAGGTGAGAAAGGGATTGCCGATCAGTAAGATTCATCCTTCAAGGTTTTCTTTCGAAATCAAAGTAGAGACAATGAGTACTAGAGAGAAATGTGTTTTGGATAGGAAATGTGCTGTGTGAGGAAGCACAGTCTGAAAGGCTTCATTGCTAAACATCTGAGGCCATTTTTTTCAATGTTAGAACAGAATTTCAAACAGAAAATTCTACTCACAATAGCAGAATTACACTAAGATCCCTGGGAAGTATGTGGTTAATATTTTCTCCTTGAAAAAGAAAAAATTTTAACATTTCTTCCAACAACTTATGACCTAAATTTTCACCAATATTTAGATAACAAATACTAGTGGAAAAATATGGTAGTATCGAATTCTCTGTTGCAAAGGAGGGTGTCTAAAGGTGAAAATATAAATTTAAATGTAAATGTATATTTAAATGTAAAAGTATATGAAGCAGATAATTCTGCATAGTCATTTGTTTTCTATGTGTTACACAAATAACTGTGGGGAACATTGAGCTACAGTCACCTCTGGCCTTATGACAGCTTTTTTATCATAGGATGGCTGGGCTTCAAGAAATGTTATGAAAAGGACAAAGTTCTGCAAACTGCAGCACATATTTTTGTAATCAATTAAACAGTGAAAAACTACATCTAAAGTGCACTGTGGAAATTGTTTGCAAAAGATGTCCCATGCCCAAGTAAACCTCATTCTTCCCACTGTGGCATTCAAGGAAAAACCTGGAGGGTGTTACTTCTACCTTTTTTGAAATACCTATACAAACATGAAGAATATGTAGTAATGTGAATTTGAAACAGATCATCAGGTGATGACAGTATTGCATTTGCATTTCCAGGAGGGATTGCAATAAATAGAAAAAAGTCTACTTTTAATTTTTCATGAAATTTTAGTTCTGACTGCTTAAACAAGTATATATTTCTCATGGGTACTTCAGGACTCTGAGTGTCAGTGCTGCTAAAACTCATTCAGTTTCTGAAATTAATTCAGGGGTTTTATTTAAAAAACTAATATGAGGAAATGGATTTCCAATCCATTGCAAACAAATTTTAAAAAAACTTTTCAAACAGATTGTTATTAACATTCTGTTATTAATATAATTTATTGCTGAAAATATTGTACTTTTTTCCTATGAGACATTATTAAAAAAAATATTCTTTTTCACAGAAGTTTTTTCATTTTAGGTGCAGATTTAGGTATATCTGAGGTCTTAAATGCCATAACTACAAAGAAATTGTTACCTTCAAACAAAGGGACTCTTTAAAGATACATCACTTTATACTAAAGTCTTTACAGATTAGCATGATGAGGACATGTGAACACCTACTAAAAGCACAAAGGTATTAAGATTTTTTTCTTTTTAAAGGAAATATATATAGTAACTTTTTTATGCATACACTTGACAGTAACTCAGTCATTCTGTCACTGTTATTTGATTTCATTGAATTAAACAGATAATTTGCTTACCCTAGTAGCCAATAATCTGAAGGAGGGCAAGCCGGAAATGTCAAAAGGTAGCCCAGATCTACCTTAATGCTTTGAATGGTTCTTTGCCTAAGACAGAACTGTATCCATTGGAGTCTTTGAAAATACCTATAGCACTTCTATGGATGAATAGGTTAATTAAGCAGTTTCTTTAGTGAAGCAGTTTCTTGTCTGATACATTTATTAGATTATTATGTTAGCTTTTGATCCAGATGTTAGTCATAATTCAGGTAATGTTAAAAGATCATTAAAAAATATTAAAAGTTGAGAAGATGTTAACACCAAAATTTTACAATGTTCATGAAATTTCACTAAAATTAAAATTGCCTTATTTCTTTGACTTACTGTATCCACAGTAGTGGGCTATATTAGAGAACAGCAGCTTGGCTGCTATTTGAAAAATCAAAAAACTCCTACTATTTCTTCGCTTTTAAATTTTACTTTTTTTTTATTTATTATGCAAATGTCTCTTCCACACTAAACTCACAGAGAATAAACTAAGCACTAATAAAATAATTAAAAAAAAAAAAAAAAAAAGGAGAGAAATAATGAAGATATATAAACAGGAGAGGAAAGTAGATAAATGAACAACAGTAAGGATAAAAAAATACACTGGAAAAATGGGGATGGAAATATTCCTGAATATTCAATTTTATAGAAATAATTTATAGCAGACTATTGTTATTTGCAGGTTTTTAATCCCAGCTGCTGCTAGGATTTGAATAGCCTTGCTGAAACAGGTGATTGCCTTCTCTGTGAAGGGGATATGCCATAAATCATTCCACCATTCCCAGATTATATTGAAGGAGGAAGAGTATTTCTAGTTGAAGCAAAGCACCTTTCTACTGCTCAGGGCTGTTGTAGGAAGTTGTGAGTTTTTCACCCTTTTCTGCCTATCTGGTTCATGCTACCAGGCGAAATAAAGCCAAAATAGTTCTAGTATGGGGAACTGAAGCAGAAAGGAAGTGTCTTTGTTCACAAGGTTGCTGGCATATCTTTATGGATGAAGACCTCAGGTTCATTTCTTTGGGACTCTGCTGAGAGAGTCCCAGAGTAAAATCATCAGTGGCCTTTAGGATATACATATAATTTCTGAGGTTATTCAGTTATAAATCCTTCATAGCTTTGCCTGTCAGATATTTCTTATGCTAAATTCAATAAATTAATCAAAATATTTCATTTATTCATAAAAAGATGGTGTCAGTTGCAATTAATTCAAACTTTACTTTCAAATCTCTTGTAGAATTGTCATCTTTTGTGCATCTGAAAAAAGACAGAAGAGCATGAGAAAATTGTCAAAATTTTCTCACATTTCTCTTTCACATTTTTAAACTTACTTTACAAATTACTGACATTTTTAAATTCACCAGCTTTATCCAGTACAAATTAACTCAATTGGAAATATTTAGTAGCTGACTGTTTTGCTGTCTACCTTGCTTATATGTCATGCCTTTGACTGAAAAAAAATCTGATAAAACCAGATCACCTAAAGTGTCTGTTAATTACCATGGCTAACATAGTGCAAAGATGAAAAGGTACTAAATGAAAGGGAGAAATTGCAGGTATTCACACATCAATGAGAAATGTCTTTCAATATTCAGCCAGGGCTACAGGGATTTGGTTTCCAAAGATAGAACTAAAACTGCTGTAATGTTAGTCTAATGTTGAACATCTGTTTTAGCACAATAAGCCACATTTATTGTAGAATCAGGACCCTGAGACAGTAAACCATTTAATGGACACCTAGAATAGAATCTAGAACCCCAGTTTTGAGTCCTGTTTATTTAACTGTTTTCCCTTTTTGTTTTTGTATTGTTCCTAATGACATACTCAAAGTCTATGGTGTTTCATGGTGATTTTCCTTTCTATTTTTTAAATTCGAGAGGATTTTGCTTATTCTAGGATATTTTGAAATATTAATCCAATTTGCCCACAATCAAGTGGCAACATGAGTTTTCTTTTGCTCTTGCATGTCAACAGTAAACATATGACTACAATAAAAATGGAAGAACAGTTACGCAAACAGCAAAATATAACCCATCTCTTGTCAGGTCTGAATATTGACAGTCCAAAAGTGCTTGGCCATGTAACAGTTAAAAACTTCAAATTATAAGCACTGAGTTAGGGTTTCAAGCTGCCTATATATTGTAGGATTGTTGCAGGTTACCTAAGAGTGAGACATGCAGCTGATGATACATTAAGCAGAGAAATGAACAAGTGAGACAAAAAAGCCACGTCTATAACTCTCTTTTCTGGACTCTTCTGTAGCTGTAGCCTTCAATAAGACACCCATGGGAAATTGAAAAACCCTTCTGAAAATGCGGGTCTTGTCTCAGCTCAGACATTTAAATCATGCCCCTGAGCAGAATCGGCCAACACGTACTTCTTATGGAAAAACAGTATGAGGAAAGAAGGAGCGGCTGACTGACAACTACTGCCTGATAGGTAAATATAGAGAAAACTCTTGGTGAAAGCAGGGAGCTGCAATATTCCGTTCTGCTTGGCCTGAGGGCATAAAACCAGCTGCAGAAGGATAATTTAGCATATGCTACCTCGTTTGCACACTCCCAACTAAAACTCTCCAGGCAGAGAAGGAAGGGTCAGAGGAGAGAGCAGGGAGGACATGGCTCCACATTCCATAACCGAGACTTTTGCAATAGAGATGGGAAAACTCTCAGATTTGCCAGAAGTATTACTCCACCAATAAAGCCTGAGCTGAAAAAGCCACGTCTTATCTGCGCATGTGCTGTGCTACAGGTATGCTGAGGCAGAGTGACAAATGGGACTGTCCCTTCCCATCCCATCTCAAGGGCTGTCCCACCCTACTCATGACCCAGGAGCCCACTTCAGCCAGCCTGGACTGTCAGCTCCTGGCCCTGAAATGCCACAGTAGGACTAGTCTCCAGCTCCCCATAGCCTTTTCCTGCCCAGCTATTTGCCCTGCTGAGCCAGTCCCATCTTCCGTCCCTCAGCCCAGGCCATTCTCAGCCCAGCCTGACCTCAGGTAAATGGCTGCTGACCGTGGCTGTGGCTGTTCTGGTGCCATCAGCTTCCTTGCTCCTGGCTGGAGTGGGGGGCAGGTCCTGGTTGGTGTTCCTGGGGAGCTCCAGGCTCAACAGGCCCTGATGAGGAACACATCTGGACTACTTTGTACTTTAAGTGAAATAGCTGTCAAACACAAGCTGAGCTTGGAATCTCTATAAAATTGGATATTGGTAACTCTTTTTAATGTCATTTTTGCACTGTTTTGAGAGTGAAAGTTGAGAATTTATAACCCCATTAGCCAAGGAAGGATCTGAGTTATTCTTGCATCCCAGAGGATTACGTCAGCTGCTAGACAGGTACAGAGAATTCCTACACTGACAACAGGCTTTCTCCTCTGGACTTGTCCTTTTGGTGAAATTGACCATTGCAGCTGCATTTTGTATTGCTGGAGTGTCTTAGTCCTGCTAGCCCAGAGCCTGTGCTAAGCACAAGGCTGAAGATCTTGTAGATCTTAGGCAGCTTAAGAGCTGGTGAACACTTAGGTACTCACATCAGATAAGAGGCAAATGCTTCAGGGTCTGATTTGTAGCAGAATTTAAAGTGCCTGAGCATTTTGTGAGGCAAAAATACACTCCCAAAACAGGATAAGTGTTGGTTTAACAGACTTAGAGATCTAAATCTTGTTTTGGATCTTGCCTTCCATTCATACCTTTAAAACATTAAACAGTCTGTATGCAGGACAGCTATTCTTCAAGAGGTGCATCACTCCTGACAGCTGTAATCCTCATGTCCTGACAAAAATCTCCAAAGAGAAAATTCTCCTTTCCTAGAGAGACATGACTTTAACAAAGCTGGCCATGTTAATCACTGTAATTGTTCTTCAAAAAGAGTTTACTTGAACAACTTCCCGTGGGAAAGAAAAGCCACTTCTTCAATCTTCTCTATCTTAACATAAATAAGCAGAGTGATAATATACTTACTAAACAGGAAATATGTTCCTACTTATTTGGGTTTTGAGAGGCAAATGGTGAAACGATTTCTAACCATGCTGTTAGAGAAGTTTCTCAGTTTTTGAACCAAGTCTGCATAGCTGCCCAGGGAGGTTGCAACTGTAATAATTTGTCTGCACAGAGCAGTGATTGGATTCAACGTATCTGGCAAATATATTTGTACACAGCCAAGTACAGCAATGTACAAGAGTAACTCTCTGGATGGGTCTGGCAGATTGGTGGAGTTAGGATCACAGAGGATACTGGGTAGTCTTTCAGAAAGTTAATTGTTTCAACAACCATTGAATCTTGAGGGCACTTTTG
>VYZR01001269.1:34864-46158 GCA_013400675.1 Oxylabes madagascariensis | reverse complement strand
TGCGGCGCGCGGGGGGGGTGGGAGACGCTGAGGGGCGCAGGGGGAGGAGGAAGAGGGGGAAGAGGGCGGTGGCGGCGGCTGGGCAGGGTTTGGGAGTGTCGGCGCTGCCGGGGCCCGGCCGTGGTGCGGCTGGCCCTGGTGAGCTCTGGTGTGCCGGGGAAAAGCTCCCTCAGTCTGCGTCCAGCAGTTTCCGAGGATCTTGCCCCGTCCAGAGCGCCCCCAGCCGCTCCCGCCTCAGCGCTGGGCCAGAACCCGCGCAGGCCTTCAGGGAGGAGGAAGGCAGGCCAGGGATTTGTCCTGTTAGGTGGCCGAGCTGCTTTGCTACAGCCTCTGTGAGAACCAAGGCAGAGATCTAGATCTGAAAAAACAAATGTTTTGAAGTCGCAAGCTGGCCTGTAGGAATTAGCCCGGCTGAGTCTGCTGCAGTCTGGGGAAATACAAGCAGGGGGAGGGGACCGGTGCAGGCTGATAGAAGCGCTGTTAAGCCCCGGGTAACCTGCCTGCTTCCACAGACACTTGGAAAGTTTGGGTCCTGCAACACAGCATGTAGGTGGCTCTTCAGTATGAAGATTCAGCATCCCAGTTCAAAAACACTGGAAACAACTGTTGGGAAAAGCTGGTATTCTGTCCTCCCTTCCCAAGAAGATTGCACATTGCAGGTGGGCCCTAGGGCCTGGGGCTATATATTGGGCGCAGATCCAGACAAAGGCTTTTGCAGAGCTAGGATTACACGATTAAGCGAGCTGTGAATTTTGTAGTGTAGTAATAGTGGCTGAATTTAACGTACCGTTGAAATAGACTTTTTCAGCAGTTGAATGTGAAGTTATCTAAATTTTATCCCCATCCACACCCCCACTGCTTCATGCTCGCAGATAACACTTTTCAGTGTGGTCCAGGCCTGTTTTTTGAGAGAGTGAAATTGTTAACGCGGTGAGAACAGACAGCCGTTTTCACCCTCAAGTTTTTTCAAAAGTGGGGACACAGAGATACATGGAATAAACATGTTAATCAGAATGGCTACAAAATACTGACGTCTTGGCATTTCCGTCTGTAAAAGGGCAGGCTGCTGAGCAGGCAGGTTCAGGTTTGTGGCACGTCGTAGATCTTAAGACAAAATATGTCTATTTACTGATTCCTAAAGCGAACGGGAGCTGCTTTGCAGACCATCGATGAGTATTTCTCGAAGGGGTCTCGTACGTTCCACTTGTTATAGATTACCTAAAGTAATTCGTATTTTTATTTTAATCTGTAATATATTGTTAAAACAAGTTGAGTCTGTGTTTAAATTTAAAATGGAAAAAACCTTGGAGCTGAGGAATCAGGCTATGCCACCCCTTCCCATAACTGAAGGAGACTTGCTTTGCAACTAAATAGAAGGAGGAACACTCTGCAACGCAATGGGAAGAGAGGCATTTTAGCAACTGAATGAAAAGCCATCCAGAATAACTACCCAGCAATGTTTCCGGGAGACAACTAGCCCAAAGGAATAGGTGTATCCTTCATCCTTGATTCCGAGAAGAGTGAGCCTCGACTCCAGCACACATACTAATGAAGCACACCTGCAACTCATGATTCCAAGCGTCCGTGCTTTCCTGGAACTCAGTTTACCAAATAATAGAAGGACATGAATACACGATGAAGCAACACAATGCGAGGAGATGAGGAATCTCATGTCACCCTACCAAAGAAATGTATAAAAAAGAGACTCTGGAGGCACAGTTTTGTGAACCCTAGCGGGGGCTCTGTGTGCTTGACACTGAGTCCGTGGTTCACCCGGTTCCGACCCTGGGCTTGGAGCTGACTTAATTTGTGGCTCATTTAAATTTCTGATATTTCAATTGCTCAATACAACCTTTTATAATTTTATTGGCGTTTCATTTATAACACACTGGTATGGTGAAAAAACGAAACATGAGAGTCACGGCACTATTGAGCAATTCGCATGACGTTAACTCCAGGTAAAATTTTCAAACCCAGAAATGATAAAACAATCGTTTCATGGCGTGTAAATTAGCAGAGAAAATTGAGAATTGGGGGCAAGGGGAGAGAGTGGCTAATAGGAGCATCTGCATAAGGATAAGAGTGATTAATTTTCTACGAGTGACTGCTACAGTGAGTTGAATGGTTGTATTTAACATTTCTATAGCACCAAGAAGCATGTATTAAAGTACTTATTGCCAAATAAGAACCTTTTAAGACTGATTTTTACTGCCTCGTCAAATTCCTGGTGAGTTTCTGCAGGAAACAGTTCTACAGGAACAGTTCGAGGTTCTTATGTGTGTTCTGGGAATACGCATAAGATAGTGCTGACAAATATGAGTCAAGTGATAAATAACAGGGAAACGAGCTATGTGATAAATGAGTTGCCTTCAGACAAAATGCATTAACGGTGGTAATGAGCTCGCATGGGGCTTTACTATCTCAGTGAAGACAGTGCTTGATTGGAGTCTCGACAGAGATTTAGATGCTGTTTCTCCATTGCACAATGAACTTTGACGTATTAGTGCCAAAAAGTCTCATGTGACTCATGGCACATACAAAGGGGAATAGAGGAAAGATACTTTGTTTGCAGAGGTTAATGAGACAACTTATTGAGTCTACATTTCAGATACGTAGATATTTGCAGGGACAGGATTAAGGGACTGCAGATTTCCGAGGTCAGCAGGCTGATGAGGATACGTCGTTCCATGTATGAGCCTGTGACACCTCATGGATGTGTGCGGGGGAGCCAGCTGACACCAAACCTGAAATCGGTTACCAAAGGAAATGCTGTGTTTGAAGAACATTTGTACAGGACACTGAGATAATCAATATTATAAATGTAAGAAATAATCTTGTATTCCAGGGGTCTTGCCTGGTTCCTGCCTTGGCAGATGAGTACAAGGAGTGTAACAGAGGCATTCTGACTTTGCAAGTTCTGGTTGCTTTCTGACTTCCAAATTGAGATGGGGCTGAGTATTTATGTAGTGCAATTCACAGTAAAGCATACTTTGCCTTAAGGAACATTTTTCATTTGTGTTATTAACATGCATTTAATTTTAGTCACTTGGAGTTACCAGAAGGATGGATTTAGCTATCTGTCCTCTTCTGTTTTTTAAATGGAGCATTCACCTATTAAAATCCAGGCCTTTCTCTCCCAATTTTTTACTATTGTGGTCATTCAGGTTCCCAGGGGGACCTGTCATTCCACTTCTTTGTATCATAATTTATTTGGTATTAGCCTCTTTCACAGCCATTTTGTCATAATTTCTGAACTCTCAAAATGCCTTTGAAAACCCAGTAGTTTTAGAGGCACCCAGTCTGCCCTGATCATACAGCCACAGCTCAGACTGCTGCAGTGTGAGGTTTATTCTTTATGCATGACAATAGAAGGTATCATGTTTCCCAGATGTCGCCTCTCCTAGGTTGTATCCTGATGGCAAGTGAGATAGGTAACAGTGACACACCCTGATGCAGAAAGTCACCTGCCATTCACCTGGGCCACGTGAGACAGCGAGATTGCAAGATGAATCAGAAGGATTTCTAGTGGCATTTTCTAGAATATTGTTTGATGCAGGATACCTGTCAGAGGTTCATCCCTTGAGCTGTGAAGCCTCTGTTCTCCTGGGATCTGAAGATGCACCCACTCCTTCAAAATAGCAGCAAGTACTGTTTTTTTTAGTACTTCTAACATTAATAGCTGCCAGAGCAGTTTTACTGTTGCCCGTGAAGAAGTTTGGGAGGAGTGGCCATTGCTGATGGAGGTGTTACTAGTGTGACCCCATTTCATTCTGGTGCTGCTGGAAGCAGGAATGTGAAGAGACCTAGCTGACAGCTCCTGGCTTTGTATTCAGCAGTTAAATTTTGTCTATCTAAATTCCCTGAAACATCTGCACAGGGGAAGGGGCAGCCTCAGAGGCAAGAGTCTGGCAGGACCCCGATAGTTATGACTTCTAATAGCTTAAGTTAGCATAGAGTGAACCCTCAGATTTCAGTGGCAAAAGGAAAATAGTCAATAAGGATCTGGTTTATTGAGAATGCTTCTGTGCTGAGGATGCTGCTGACCTTGTGAGAAGCAAGGGAATGCATGGTGCAGGAGGAGATGTCTCATACTGGTATATCAGAGAGGGTGCAACCATGAACATCCGGTTTAGAAGCATGAAAACCTTTCAAATTCAGTTAGTTACATGAGAGAGGAGTTCCCAAAATTTGTCCCAAAGAGTACATAATGACAATTCTTTCTGTGCTTACATTTCCAAAGAGGGAATAGGAACACACTGGAAAAATAAATTATTGTTTTGCAAAAAAAAAAGAGGGAGTTGCTTCTGGGTCCATTTCCCCGTTTTC
Source organism: Oxylabes madagascariensis (assembly GCA_013400675.1). Lineage (NCBI taxonomy): Eukaryota > Metazoa > Chordata > Aves > Passeriformes > Timaliidae > Oxylabes > Oxylabes madagascariensis. Next base: position 41,832 of record VYZR01001269.1, on the reverse strand, counting down.
TTCAACTTGGTCAAGCAACTTGCAAGCACGGCAAGTCTCAAACCTTCTAGCTTGAAGTATCTAATAAGGCTTGACAGCACAGAAACAGCATTTTCAGCTGCTAAATAGAATCCTTTGCCTCTTCTGGCAGATCTACCAGAATATGTTGCATTAAAAGAAAAAATTACACTAAACCATTTCAACTAAACCAATAAGATTTTTAGGAAGTAACATGATGCTTGGTGCAAAGGATTGTATTGCAGTTCAGAGAATCCTTTAGGAGCATCTCCAGTCAAGTCTCACTTCTGTGCTAAACATAGAATTAGTCCCCTGATGAATCTCAGGGCTGACTAGGTCATGTGTAGTTGTATGGCAGGCCACACTATCTGTCACTTTGGAAGTCACCCCAGGATTGTCAAGAAAAGACAATTATAGTGGATAACCTGATGTTATGGAAGTCTAGTAAGTGTCTTGACATTTTTCAGCGTAATGACTGCCTTGTTTTATTTGACTGTTTGTGCCAAGGAGAAAAATCTGTTGTAATAAAGTAAGAATAGCTGTCTTTCATTAAGAAAAATGGTTTTGACTTGAATGTATGATATATAGGCTGACCTGTTGTATAGAAAAGCCTTGGAAGTCACTCTGAATGCCCATGAGCACAAGTTGTTCTCCATGGTGAGGGGAGCCTTCTCAGAGCCTCCTCAGCCTGAGTTCCCACTGTGTCTTGAGAAAGGACCAGGGGAAATGTTGCAAGAAAAATTCCAACAAAGGAAATTCTGGTTACATGATGGGAAAACATTTTTCACTTTGAAAGTGTCTGAGCATTGGCACATAAAGATTTTGCAACCTTGATCCCTAGAGATATTAAAACTCTGAATATGACCCTGAGCACCCAGACTTGCCTTTGGCTCTGAAGATCACCTCCAGTGGTCCTGACTCTACGAAGGCCCATCTCTGCCACCTACCTGTCCAGTGAACACTGCATTGTTAGCAGAGTTAATGCTTTCTTTTGCATGACAAACTATTTCTGTGCAAGGCTTTCTGCTAAGGTCAGCTTTTGCCACACAAGCTTAACAACTCTGTGTAGTTCTACACATCGAATCACTGAAACTCTGCTAGACAAGCACTGTGTGTGTTTGCAGCATCTGTATGGCCACTTAACATCTCCTCTCAAGAAAGTCAAAGCATCAGCCCATCAAAAATTTAAGAGCTAACACCACAGACCTAATATTCCTGTCAGATTGTGTTAGAGGGACTGTAAATAAGTTTAAAACCAGTCAAGTGTTTTCTAGTTATTCCTGAAAGGCTGAAGCTGTATGATCTTCTTACAAATATGTGTTTTGGCAGAAATCAATGTTTTCAGACATCTCAGTACAACTCGTTAGTCTACCTCAGCTTCCCCGCTGTACTGGTTCTCTTCTACCCCTGAACAGGAGAGTTTGCCTTAAATTCCAATAAACACATTGTATAAGGCCAGCCTGGCTTTGCCTGTGTTTTGGCAAAGCTTTCAGAAGTGTTGATTTTAAGGATATTTGAGAAGTGGTGGAACAAGACTAAGCGAGCAGATAGTGAGGGAGTTGAAAAGCACAGCAGTGTATGTACACCCAGGGAAACTCTAAAAAGAAGGGAAAAATACCAAGAGTGAGAGTGAAGGAGTATATTTATTGGGCGTTATAGATGTAGATCTCTACTAGTTTGTTTGTTTCACGTAGGTGGAAGCAAGTCTGGCTGGAAGGGGGAGCCTGCACATCCAGGCAGCTCTGGTGGTCCCCGCATCTCTGGGGGTGCTGGCTGATGGGACAGGGACCTGCAGCCCTCTCCTGCTCCCCTCCTTTCAGCTTGGTCAGCCTGGGATGGCACTGCAATGCACCAGAGTATTTGTACACAATGGCAGGCAGTATTTTTCTTCCAACGTACAGTCTGATTGATTCTTTTGCCTGATTTCATATTACTGTTTTATTTTTTCAAATGCTTATCTAGCTTTCATTAAGGAATTGAATATTTTGGGGATGGGGTTGGAAAAAAGCTCGTGTAGAGCAGTTACCTTGTTTGCTTTTCTGGAGTTTCTTAGCCTAAGTTGCTAATGGACAACATAAATTTCCTCATTAGCTGAATAATATATAAGCTTGCCTTTATTTGCATCATGACAAAAAAATGGAACTGCTTTGCAAAAAAAAATCACCCCCCAAAAATTGAAATTATTTTAGAAAAGGGTATCAAGGAGACAGAGGTTTAGAAAGGACTGAACTGACCTGTTTCCTAGTGTTATAGACACATATTATAAAGTTGGCTTTTCGCAAATATTGTATGCTGTATGTATAATATGGGAAGGTTTTGCTGTATTTTTTTTACTTCTGTTATTAATGAAACTTAGAAATAAGTAGTGTGATGAATACATATTTATTTCTTAGGTTATAACATGATATTAAAGGAAAGACTTTTTTGTAACATCTAAAACCAGTCAAACCAGAAGGTGGGGGGGATCCTCTTGCATTCCTGAATTAACCAGATGAAGATTGCTGGCCAAAAACTTCAGGAAAGAATGTATTAACCTATACTATCAGACAGAATGGACCCACTCACAGATGGATCTACCAGATAAAATGATGGGGAGGAGTTGAAACAGAACAAAGAAATTCACACTCAAGAGGAATGTTTGAATCATGTATGTGAATTTATAAATATGCAACAGGCTGATACTTTTAAGGAGCGAGCCTTTTCATTAGCAGGTGTGCTCTTGACTGAATGCCAAGTTACCTGGCCATATAATATTTTGCTTTATTTCTGTCTCCTAATTGTCTTTTTTTTTATTAAACTTCTAAATTTTTCTAAGAAAGTGAACCTCATTTTTCACACTAGTAATAAGTAAACAATGAAAATAGATGACAAATACCTGTATAGTACAAATATCTGTATGATCAAGAAGTTTTTTTCTGGAATATGTGGAAGCAGATGAAAGAGAATTGGGAAGAAATTAAAGTTGAGTTCATGAAAGCTGTTTGTTGGAAGAGCTATTGAGAATGGCCAAGCCTGGGGGTGGCCCCTCATGCCAGGGGGGTTTCTCTGCAGGGGAGAGGGAGGCAGAAAGCCAGACTTCCAGATTTCCCCTTCCCTTTAGCTTTTGTGTTTTACAGTTTAGCTTTCATAGCCCTACAGTTTTTATATTCCCCTGTCCCAGCACTGGTGCAGGGTATGGCCCTAATGAATCAAGAATTATTGCTGCTTGGTATCAGCTAGGGCAGTGATAACCACTAGATGCCACTGTGCCATTTTCCTGTGTAAGACTACGTGCCCTTTGCAGACCCGAGCACAGTGTGCTCCTTGCAGTGGCAGCTCTGATGCCTTTAGCACACGGGGATCTCAGCAGAACACTTGGAGACGTGTGTGAGTGGCTTTGTGTGCATATAATCCAGCAGGGACTTATGACAGCGCTGACAGAGAAGACAGCAGGGAAGGTTATTCATCACTGAGGTTATGCTAGCGGGTCTAGTTCTTATACAACAGAAAGCGGCACTGGCCATTACTCCGTAAAATGTTTGCAATATTTTTCTATAAGCTCCTCTTGATCAGTACTCAGCCTGAGTTGCCACTTGCCTGTGACTGTGAGCTTTGGGACAGTCAGTAAAACCCGTATTCAGGGCTACTGAATAGGGACACAAACACAAAGCAAATTACAAAGCAAGAGCTTTGTAATGCACCTAAACATTATTAAAACAAAAACTCCTATAGATGACACCCTTTACTGTGTTGTAACAAATTGTCACCTCATCAACATTGCCTCGTGTTGCTTCCTTTGTGACCTTATCTCCTAGTGATGTTACCAGTGCTGTTGTATGCAGCGCCTTTAATCACTGTTAAATCAAAAAAGTGTTAGTGAACTTTAGAAAGTTCTGGTGAGAATAAACGATACTACCCCTAAAATAAGAGCTTCCTCTGGGCTGAATATTCCTTAGTGAAGATTTAGGCCATTAGCCCTTAGTTTGCTTTGGAATATACTTTCCTGTCCCTACAGCTATAGTTTTGTGCTGGGATTTTCTCTTGATCTGACCCTAAACCTAATCCAAGAGTGTCCCTTGGACAGGGCTGTGCAAACCTTCTGCCAGTTACACCATGTCCAAAGAAGATACATTTTGCAGCCCTTTCTGTCATCTTCCAGCCCTGCTCCTAGTCCGTGGCTCTCAGATCTAGTCCTGTCCCAAGCAATAAGCTAAACCTTAGGCCAGTGATCCTTCCCAATCAGAATTCTTTGGATATGAGCTCTGGTAATGCCACTGCTTTATCAGTGTTAGGTTGAGAGAAAGCCCAGAGCTCCGGGAGCAGGGCTGATGGCACTCCTCCAAAGTGACTTCTGGCATCAGTCTTTAGTTTACTTGGAAAGACACCTTCCAGCCTTTTAACAGGTGTAGCTTTGAGTTTATCTTTTGTCTCTGTATTGAACTGTAATCCTTGGATGGACCTTAGATAATGTGCCCGATCCTTTCCTCCAGCTACACAGTCCCCATGGGATAGATCTTTCTGCAGCTCCAAGTTTTCTTTGGCAGCCCCTTTCCAGCTGCACCCCAGCTGCATCTCTGAGATGTCTCAGTATCTCAGCACCCAAAACTAGGCTGAGCCACTAGCCAGAGATCACTTAGATATGGGGATGAAATCAGCATCTCTAATTCACTTTAATTGGTGGACCTCTGACAAGAAGAATTTGTAATAGGCTTGTGTGAATGTGCACATGTGTGTTGAGTTCCAGAGAATTTGCAAAATTTGGCAAACTTGCAAAATAAATAAAACAACCCCAGAAGCAAATAGTATGGGTTACTCATTATCAAGCTAATGAGTATCAAGAAGTTGAGAATATGTACATGTTATACATTGGAAAACAGAAAAAAATTGCTTTTCTCATGTAAAGAGTCTTGTGACTTTCTCCTATGCGCATTCCATTTTGCATTTAGCCTTATTTGCTGCATGCTCATCTTTGTAAGCGTGTGGATGGTGAGGGTTACGCTGCAGGCACATGTCTATATGGCAGCCCTGTGCATGTGACAAAGATGTGAAAGATACAGAGCTTATCAGGAAAGATGCTAAAACGTAACAACAGCCAGTTTCACTTGAGTCCTTCTAGTACAAAAACATTTAAATATAGTACACTGTGTGTTAATAACATTGCAAATTGCAGAATTCCCATGGAAAGAGAGGTTGAGCATGAGCAAGGTTGGAAAGCAACACAGAACCTGCACTGAAAGTCACAGGGGGTCCCTTTTGTCTTGCCACTGGCCAGCCTGGACAGGCAGATTGTGTGATGAGCCGGAAGCTGGTCATCCCAGAGGCATATTTTTTGCTACTCTGTTTTATTTAGCATTTCACAAGCTTGATTTATACTATGTGAGTAGAACCAGCAACCAATTCAGTGCTGATCCTCTGCCTACACTTGTTGGTTTAACATGTGGAATACTGGCTTTCTCTGGAATGATGCCCTTTATTTTTCAAATATTGGTTTAGTCATCTTGTGAGTTCTGCAGTTTTTCATTTGAGTGACAAATGAGTGACAAGCTAGAAGTAAAAACACTTTATCTCCAGACACCAGCTGGTACTCTTTCTGGACTCAGCTGATGGCTTTTAGAAGCATGTGAAGTCTGTATTAAGCATCTGAAAAGGCATGTGTTTGCCTTGTGTTAGTATTTGGATCCTCCTGGATTTTTCTTGCTGTGCCACGTGTTTTCTGTGCCAGAATTGGCAAATCTGCAGGCTAACTTATCTTCCTTTCCCCTCACTCAGTCTGCTATTGTCACTAATTAAAACATGTTATCCATCAGAAAGCTAATTCCCACTACTGTACAGAAGAGCAGTCTGAGGAAGGGGTATTTCTAGGAGATTCAGAGCTGTGCCATGTGTTTATTCTTTGGAAGCTAGAGGTCTGGAGAACTATCTTGGTTTTGATTTTTTTATATTTTTTTTTTCTTTCATCAGGGAGAACGGCTTGGATCAATTCCTCTTCAGAGGAGGCTGTTTTCATAACTAACCTGCTTGTATACTACCAAAAAAAGCATTGTTTTCCAAAAGTTTCTTCAAAAAGAATATTTGGAAAGTCTCTGGCCAATTGTCCCTGTGCAGGGCGACATATTCATTCAGATACTCACACATCTGGAAAGGGGATGGAGAGCAAATGGAGGGACTGAAAAAATAGAAATGGGTGGACTAGAGACAGCCCCTACACTCTATTTTAGAGATTCTCTGGGGGATAAATTAGAGGATCATCTGAGACAAGAGCATATTGGTTATATATGCATGCCTGTGGTCAGGTCCCTTTTGCCAGATATCCATCTGGGACCTTAGGAAACTCTTCCCCCAAACCCTTTAAATTAAACTAGCATATCACTTTGAATGCTTTTTAATTGCAACAAATCAAAATGTTCAGAAAAATATGTTGTAGTTTGGTGTATTTAAAAAAATCTTGATTAGTTTGAGTCATGAACTGACTCAATGGCACATAACAGATATCTTTACTCTAGAATTTGATATAGAATTGAAGAGTATGTGAGAAATATCATCTTCCCTTTTCTCACCCACTTCTACTGCAGGATTGTTCAGTGCAAACCTGCTGCTCCCTGCAGTGCTCTGAAAGAGCTGGCAGATGGTGCTGCTTGCCTTTGACATGCAGCATATTTCGTCATGGTACTGTTGGTACTGTCAAAACAGTCTGTTCATAAAAGTGTTGTGTGCTCGAGATTGGAGATCAAGGGAGGAGAAGAGTAAAAAGAGTTGAACAGAAACAAGTCTTACAGTCCTTAAGATTTTGATGGAAGCTAACAGCAATAAGGTTAGTTTGAGCTACTGCATTAACACGTCAGTTTGCACTGTTTGCTAGCATTAAAATGGAAAATCATATCTGCGAAATTAGACATAATGTGTTGTGTTTTTTAACTGAGTACTCATAAGTTAATGTAGCTGTCAACACTAGGGCAAGAAGGGTTCATTCTGATAGTCTAGCTGACCTGGGT
>VYZR01001269.1:0-12698 GCA_013400675.1 Oxylabes madagascariensis | reverse complement strand
TTGTATCACCAGACATCCATGACCCTGGGTTTGTGCAGTGGTGTTTGTCTCCGTTTCTACCTTTGCTTTCCCTGCAACACTGAGGGGTATGATGCTAGAGAGGTGAGCTGNCAACTTAAGGCATCATTTGCCCTGTTTAGAGGCTGCTCCCTCTGGCAGCACTCGTCGGCTACCATGCCTTTCCCTGGCCACCCCTTCAGTTACACTAAACTCCTCGTGGGAGCTGCTGTGGCTGAGGTGGGACTGATGGCAAACACTCCTTTGAGAGCTGAGAGTGGTTTCTGTGAAGGGTTTTACAGCATATTACAGAGTTTTATCAGATTTTCCCATGAATGGGATATCTACAAAATGAATGTAAGAACATTAGCTGCACCCCCAGTGATCTAGGAACGTATATACCTCATGCCACTTAAAAGAAATATGTCTTTCCTAAGGAAGGTAGAAAAGGGGCTTTCCTGTACTGTAAAACATTATGTTCTGGCTGTGGTGACTCTCAGGGATAGCTTATGCTGCGTCAAAGAAAGTGGGAGAAGGGATGAACCACCCCAACTTTGCTCTCCACACCTAATTCCCACTGTGCAGGGCTTTGGACAGCTGCCAGCACTTGGTGTGCAATTTCCAACAACAATCTGCTGTACGGATCATTCACACTGTACAATATGCCTGTGTATCAGCACAGCCAGTGCCATTTACCCTGAACCTGCAAGTGTTTTGTCTAACCTAGTAGTAGGTTTTAGCACTCTTGGTTAAGCTCATGTGCAGTGACCTCTTATAGTGCCTCAGAGCAAATTATTTTGGTAGCAACATCTTGTTGGACAGTCAAGGTGTCAACAGCAGCTTACAGAACTTGTTTAAAGTTGCTGTGCTGGAGCTGCTGAGATACCTGAGGTTTCAGGCCAGCACAAAGACATTAGAGCATGTAGGCAATAAAATGGTTTTAATGTCTCAGATATTGTTATTATTCAGCTCTCTTAGGGATTTGTGTAATAAAATCATAAAATGTTAAGGGGTTGGAATGGACCTTAAAGGTTACCTAGTCCCAGCCTCCCCTGACACGGGCAGGGACAACTCCCTCTAGAACAGGCTGCTGAAGGCCTTGTCCAGCCTGGCTTTTAGCACTTCCAGAGTTGGAATACTGCCAATCTGCCTGGGCAACCTGCTCCAGCGTCTAACCATACTCACAGTAAAGAATTTCTTCCAATATAGTTACTTAACTGCATTAAAAAATCCTGTAAATGCTCAAAGCTTTCAAATGAAATTGATGTCAAACAAATTGATGTTTTAAAAGTTGGTCTGCTCTGAATAAAGTGCAGCACTAAACTTTTATATGTGGTACGTTCTGTTTTGTATTATGTTTTGCTGTCTCCTTTCCTGCTTTACTATTCTTCCAGAATATCTGCCAAAGAATTCACTGAGCACTTAACACCATATGCTTTCCCAGTTCTCTGAGTTGTAGAAGGTGAATGTCTGTAAATATTTGTATTTAACTGCTTCATTTCATTGATTAAACAGACTATTTTGATTTGGCACACAAATGCTAAGGGAAGATTTCATTTAAGAGACCGAGATCTTTGTCCCCAGTTTCCATAGCAAAGCAACGTTATTAGGACACTAAATTAAATACAGACTTTGAAATCTCAGCTTCACTTATTACATTGCTTTCTGTAATGGCTCCTTTGAAGATAGTGGAAATATTCCTGTTAAAGCAGAGAGACTTGGGTTAGGACATGAGTTGTGGGCATCATCATAGAAGTCAAGAAAAACAATATTGTCCTTGCAACTGAGAAAGCCAGCCGTGTCCTGGGCTGCACTTAAAAGCATTATGAGCAGCAGGGTGAGGGAGAGATTCTGTCTCTCTGCTCTGGTGAGACCCCATCCGGAGTGCTCCATCCAACTCTGGGGCCACCGACGTAAGGAGGACAGGGACCTGTGGAAGTGGGTCCAAAGGAGGCCACAAAGACGATCAAAGGACTAGAGCACCTCTCCTGCAGAGAGAGGTTGCTCAGTCTAGAGAAGAGTAGGTTCTGGGGACACTTTAGAACACTTTCCAATACCTGAAAGACCTAAAAAAAAGCTGGAGAGGGACTTTACAAGGGCTTGTAGTGATAGGAAAGGGAGCATATCTTTAAACTGACAGATTTAGATTATATATTAAGAAGAAATTATTTGCTGTGAGGGTGGTGAAGCACAGGAACAGGTTGCCCAGAGAAGGTGTGGATGCCCCATAACTGAAAGTGTTCAAGGCCAGGTTGGACAGAGCTTTAAGCAGGCTGGTCTGGTAGAAGGTGTCTCTGCCCATGGCAGAGGGCTTGGAACAAAATGGTCTTTAAGGTCCTGTCCAACTCAAACTATTCTGTGGTTCTGTGATCAATGAAGTCATAGCATTTCATGATACAAAATGTGGATGAGAGCAGAATCCAGTCCTTGCAGGGTAACTTAATAAAAATAGCATGAACGTCGTGGTAGGATTTTTTGTCTATCCCTATATTCCTTTGCAAAATATTTTCCTTTTGTAACTGTATGGGAAAGTAGTCCTGGAAATCGGAGGGTTGAGAGAACATTTTGATTCACGATTTCTGTAGACCTTGGCTCCCAGGCTGCCACTTCTATTCCTGCCAAATAGCCGCTCATTCACACCCCAGGGAAATGTCTTTTGAATATTCAGACTTTTTGCTCAGAAAAGTAAATGTAGCTGTCCTAAGAACAAATAGGCACTGTAAATCAAGCCTGTCTGGATCTGAAACAATGATTATGTGGTAAATCTAAATGCTCCCAACAAAACTGCATCCATCATTAGCTGAGCTAATGTAGTGGAGTTGAGTCAAGCCCCTTAGAAACACTTGTTAAAATCAGCTGGCTCTAATGCCAGCTGATTTTAACAAGAGTTTTTGCATGGACAAGATTTTTGCATGGACAAAACCTGAAACCTCATTTAGTATCTGATCATACTAAGAATACTTATTTTGGGGGGATCCAGTGCAGCATAAAGGGAAGAAGTGAGGTATCCTCAAAATATTTCCACTGCTCTCTCTGGTAACAGTAAAGGCAAAGCTGACTCCTGAAGTAAGAGGCAAGAGACTCGAATCACAAATGTGATTGCTCCTTATTGCACAGACTGAGTAAGAGCCTTTTCCTGCTGTTTAGTCTACACTCACTTTTTAAATACAGATAATTGCATGAGGCAGATTCTTCCCCACCCCCCAGACTGGTAGTCTAGACTCAATTCATCAGGAGTACAAAGATGAATGAGATGCATTCAAGTTGCTGCAGCTTAGAGAAATGTCCTCTATAGTTAAAATGAAGATGTCTGCTTTTGGGGAGATTGTTCTGAGGTAGCACAAATGAAGTTGTGACATTGATTAGGTATTTTGTTCATAGTTCACCCCTAACCATTTATTATATACAAATATTCTAAAAACTGGAGCTGTACTGGGAAGTATATCTGCCCTGAAGGTTTTTAACTATCATAGGGGTTTGTGGAAAGATGGATAATGTTATCCCTGTAGCAAGAATGTCATGGTTACAATACTTATGTGAGAAAAGATATCACTGCAGAACAACAGACCTTTCAATCTGCCACAGCCTCAAATTCATTTTCCTTATCTCAGCTCCTATAACACAGACATCACCACAGTGATTTTGTACCTATGCAGAGAATATTATGCATTAACCAGTGACTACGAGAATTTCAACAAAAGCCTAAACCAGGGGAAAAAAAATCAACAGTATGCCTTCCTTAAATTTTTTTTATTTTAAAATTTCCTTAAGAATGCACAAAAATATTTAAAATCTACTCTTAATTTTTCCCTACCTTTGAGGAACGCTGCCATATGAAATTTTTGTTCTTAGAATGAATAAAAATACCTCAATAGCTAGTTTTGATCATTTGTGCAGAATCCCTGTGTTGAGTGGCTTCTCACAATGTAGAAAGATTACTTCAAGACCATTACTTCACTGTAAACTCATTTCAGAGTAAAGCATAGGATAACCGCTACAGATCTGATGAGGCTCACACTGAAAATATGCAGTGAACATGATGGTCTTGCATTCTATATTTTGGACCTTCTAAACCAATAAATGATTCCTTACCAGAGTAGTTCTTAGTAATTTTGTACCAAAACCTCTGCTGAACATGAAAATTTCACAGATGCACAATTGATATTGACTATCTGCATTTTAGAAGGCTACCTCTCGACTATTCAATTAAGTAGGCACACACACAGAATCACACACACAGAGAATCATTAGGTTGGAAGAGACCTCCAGGATCCTAGTCCAACCCAACCCTAACCTCAACTAAACCATGGCACCAAGTGCCACATCCAGTCTTTTCTTAAATACATCCAGAGATGGTGTATCCACCACCTCCCCAGGTAAACTATTCCAATACTTTATTACCCTTTCTGTAAAAAACTTTTTCCTAGCGTCCAACCTATCTTTCCCTTGGTGCAGCTTAAGACTGTGTCCCCCAGTTCTGTCAGTTGCTGCCTGGAGAAAGAGACCAGCCCCCACCTGACACCAACCACCCTTCAGGAAGTTGTAGAGAGTGATAGGGTCACCTCTGAGTCTTCTTTTCTCCAGGCTGAACAACCCCAGCTCCCTCAGCCATTCCTCACAGGGTTTGTGTCCCAAGCCCCTCACCAGCCTCGTTGCCTCCTCTGGATGTGCTCAAGCGTCTCAACGTCCTTCCTAAGCTGTGGCGCCCAGCACTGGACACAGCACTCAGTGTCCTTCCTAAACTGAGGGGCCAGAGCTGGACACAGCACTCGAGGTGTGGCCTCACCAGTGCCAAGCACAGGGGTAGAATGACCTCCCTGCTCCTGCTGGCCACAACATCCCTGATCCAGGCCAGGATGCCTTTGGCCTTCTTGACCACCTGGGCACACTGCTGGCTCCCATTCAGCTGATCATTGACCAGAACCCCCAGGTCCCTTTCTGCCTGGGCACTATCCAACCACACCATCCCCAGCCTATAACGTTGCAGGGGGTTATTGTGGCCAAAATGCAGGACATGGCACTTGGACTTATTAAACATCATCTTATTGAATTCTGCCCATCCATCCAACTGCTCCAGGTCTCTCTGCAGAGCCCTCCTACCTTCCAGCACATGCTCCCAGCTTAGTGTCATCGGCAAACTTACAGGCCATTAATATTGAACTTTTATGGGTTTGCAGAGAAAAACATGGTGTGATTTAATCCCAGACCAACTAGAACTCTCGGAAAGGATTCCTGGGCATGGTCTAAAAAGAGCCGTGAGCCAGAGACTTCTCCCAGTAGACAGCTGGGATGTGGACACACGCATTTGTTTTTGACAATAAGGATGCCAACCAGCTGTATCTGTTGGCCTTATGGGTAGAAGAGGGGCTCTGGCATTGTTTAGTTCATCAGTATAGAAGACAGCCATGAAACATGAAACACAGCAGTCAGTAGTGTGTCACAGTTAGCAGGTTGCCCTGGTTAAAAGGATCTTAATGTTTTTGGCCTGTCATCCAAGAGCATCTCACTCAGGGGATGTGACTCTACAGTGTGGGCTCAAGGGCTAACAGCGGTTGTGACCTATAGTAGACACCAAGTGACTGCTCCCACTAACAGAACTCAGTATTCTCACCTGCAGAAAGCCATGATGTAGGGGGTTCCTTAGTTCAGCTGTCCTGTTGGAATCAAGAGGCACTGGAAAATGTGGTATCTGTGACCCTGAAGACAGTGCTGCACAGCACTTTCTCAACCCATTTCCCCTGGGATAAACAAGAAGAGCAGGAAACCTTCCTTTTCCCAGCTCCTTCTGGAAGTCACTCAAAGCAAAAAAATTTCTTTGGTCCCTCTGAAGTCAATCTCTTCTCATCTTGACATCTCCCAGCTGCCCATTTTTTGCAGGGTTTCAACCTCCAGTTCATCCGTGCACCTCTGAAGGATATTAAGGGAATGTTAAATACTTCTCTGCTTGGCTCCAAGTTACTCTTAGCTGGATCTTCGCGAACTCTGTGGGGACATGGCTGGCAATGTTCACTCTTGTCTCCAGCCTGATGAGATCACAGCCAGCAGTGCTGGAGCTGGTGCAGTGGGCAGGCTCATGTTTTTATCCTGTCAGTATAGCAGCCAGTGCTGGCTGTGCTTGATTGATTTTAAGAGCAGCAAATTACTGTGCATTTTTAACGATGCTGTTTCTCTTTCTGAGACGGCAATAAATCAGCTTTTGAAAAGGGTAGAATAGTTTGCTTTCTGATACTGCTGAGATTCAGAAACCTGTGGTAGTACAAATATACAATGGGAAATTGCATCTTACCCACCTGTGGTGCTTATGTCCTTAAACTGAATGGTTGGGTAGGAGCAGCTGAAGATTTATAACATATATGAGCAAACTTCTTATTTTAAGACACAATAATGAGAAAGAATAGTAATAATTATCAGAGTCCCATGTCTCATTAATTACCATCTCTGGTAACTTCTGTGGGATTTAAAAAAGAACCCAAAATCCTAGGAGCATTTTTTTTTCCTACAATACTAAATTTCCTCCTGAAAAAAAAAAAAAGTCTAGAAATTAGGAAAATTATTTATAGATGAGTATGTGAGTTTGGAAATATAGTGCCCAAAGAGTCTGGATATGGGGCATTTAGAGAAAAATACCCAACTCCTCATACGGTTTCTTTAATGTTAACTGCCTTTCTCTGGTTTTCCTGCCTCCTGGCATTGCAGCCCCCTGGATAGCTGTTGCCTCAGTATGCGTGCCTGCACACAGCTCATTTCTTTCCCCATGCCAGAGCGGGGCCGAGGAGGGAAGACAGGGGTGCTTGGAGCTGTTTGCTCATTCCCTGCTCTTCCTGTGCAGAGGAGAACTTGGTCCTCAGCACCACCAACAGAAGGGTTCAGTTCTGCGGTTATCTACACCAGGAAGTGCTTCAGTGGGGATAACCCACCAAAACAAACACAATCATCTGCCAGCCTAGCCAAGAACAGACCTTGAGCCCGTGTCCAAAGGAGATGCAGCAAAGAGACCCTAAGCTTCCTCCTCAGGGAGGGGCCTGAGCATCTCTGTTCTGCTCACTGCTTAGTAATCCCTTCAGATTTTGTCTCTTAATGAACTAATCTCAATATTGCATCACAAATCACCAAGCCATGTCCCAAGAAAACTGATGCCAGTAGTTTGTGGTGAATTTCTGATGCATTTTACCATTTTTTTAACGATTACAGCTCTATTTAGAATGGAGAGGGTTATATTGCTATGCAGTTTTAGAATGATAAATTGCAGGATATTAAAAGATTCTTCACGGAATGCAAACAATAGAGAACTTAATTATTGCTCAGAGTGTCACTGTAATATTATGGAACAATTTGAAATTCTACTTGCCTGACTAGATTTATTTTAAGTCTGACATTTTCAGCCTTAGCTTTCACTTTCTGGGTCTCTTTTTCACTCTGACAACACATCAATCTATTTTCTAACAGTTCTAAGATTAAAATAATCTCTCTTAATCTGAATTTTTTTCTCCCTTATTTTATATTGAGAAGAAAGATTTATCGCACATCCAGCCTGGTACAGCAAATATGATTATATAGGAGACAAATTCAGACCAGAAGCATCTGTAATCTATGCATCTTTCTGGTCATAACTAAAGCTACCTCAAAATTCTCAAAGAACAATCTTGCAATGAAAAATACTGTTTAATTGAAGTGGTATTTTATGGGAACAAATTGATTTCTCTTAAACTTTCCTTGAGAAGCCAAAACATTTCATTGCAACTTTATTAGTGCATTAGGATACTAGACTGCAATCTTGACTGCTTGTTCATTGTAATAACAGAAATATATTTCCTGTTAAGTATGTAACATTTTCCCTGCCATGTAAAATTCAAAGGGATATATTTAGAATAGATTTTTTCCACTGATCCCAGATATATTTTGTTCTTTTTTTCCCCTTGGGAAATTTCAAAATGTTGTCCCTTGTCATGATGTGGAACAATCTGTGAGTATCGGGACATTCTCTGCTGAAAAGACACTCCTGTTGTTGTGTCCCTTCGTCTGAAGGAGAGGCACCCAGAGGCAGCAGACAGACACACCTGCTNGCACATCCAGCCTGGTACAGCAAATATGATTATATAGGAGACAAATTCAGACCAGAAGCATCTGTAATCTATGCATCTTTCTGGTCATAACTAAAGCTACCTCAAAATTCTCAAAGAACAATCTTGCAATGAAAAATATTGTTTAATTGAAATGGTATTTTATGGGAACAAATTGATTTCTCTAAAACTTTCCTTGAGGAGAAGCCAAAACATTTCGTTGCACCTTTATTAGTGCATTAGGATACTAGACTGCAATCTTGACTACTTGTTCATTGTAATAACAGAAATATATTTCCTGTTAAGTATGTAACATTTTCCCTGCCATGTAAAATTCAAAGGGATATATTTAGAATAGATTTTTTCCACTGATCCCAGATATATTTTGTTCTTTTTTTCCCCTTGGGAAATTTCAAAATGTTGTCCCTTGTCATGATGTGGAACAATCTGTGAGTATCGGGACATTCTCTGCTGAAAAGACACTCCTGTTGTTGTGTCCCTTCGTCTGAAGGAGAGGCACCCAGAGGCAGCAGACAGACACACCTGCTGCATTGGATTAATGCCAGAGACCCCTGTCCCAGGCACAGGCTTCATTCTGCTTCGGTCACCGTATTTTATGGCTGTAGAGCTCCAGCTGAGACGTTTGCCATCAAAGCTGGGCGTGACAGGACAACACCTGAGGAAGGAATTACACCCACATCAGTCTGAGTGGCTCATGTCTGTTCCTGGATACAGCTCCATTCTCTGTGCCCTGTCCAGAAACATCTCAGCGGACTTTACCTCACTCAGCCTTGTTCCAATATCAGTGTGCAACAGTCATTCTGGATATGTTGGTGGAGAGAAGCAAGCGTCTCCAGAGACTGATCATCCAAAGGCACGGGGCTGGATCTCTCCTCACAACTGCTGTTTCTTGCCCCTGACTAAAGACGATGAGCTGAAGTTTCAGCACAGACAAAATCCCTGGGATTTGGGTGGCTGCATTAAGAAATGTCCGGTTTTTGCACAGCCCTCATCTGTGAAGTGATGTCACCCCCAAAAGCACTTGTGAAGAATTAGAAAGTTTCAAAAATCTGAGTTACGGCATGGTCACACGGATGTTGGGTCGTTGTAAGCAAAGAGGCAACCCCTTATGAAAGGGGTGGGCATGACTCCACAGCAGCGGTTGGAACAGGACTTTCCTGAACTGGCTCTTTCACTTTCACTCATCACATGTGTCCTCAACAGAGAGGTTCTGATACAGAGGGTCTTAAAGCATCTGTGCAACTTTAGGCATATAATTCAGGTGTGTAACGCTTCCCCTCTGCATGAAGTACAGCTGGTGCTGGTCAGGCACATTAATGACACTGGAGCGTTGTGCCCTGTGGGAGACCACCATGGATGGAGATGCAGTTGAGTGTTCTCTGCCTGATCTGCCAACAAAGCACTTCACTTCTCCCTGCTGCATGTGGTCTTTCAGGGACTCCTGCAACCTCCCATCAGGCTTGAGGAAAAATTATGAAGACAAAAAGCTACAATTGTGGCTGATCAAGCATTTTGTTCTGAGGGGGTGACGCAGGAACATAAAGATCACAATCCCCAAATATCTGTAGCCAGAAACTTTGCTAAGTGCTTTGAGGAGATTTCAATACCACTTTATTAAAGGGAAATACCTGCTGAGATTTAAATCACCTCTGAGAGAGGAACACAAAGTACAAAACACACACATTAAAAATAAAGAAATAGATGGTCTTCAAGGCTCCATAACAGGAACAAAATATCATTGTCATGTTTGCAAGTTATTAGCTGTTGTATCCTAAGTTCTGTGTTTTGGTTCGTTAGATCTCATTCTTCTTCTCTTGTAATAAATGCCCAAGGCAGCTTCCAGTGCCCCATGACTGCAGCAAGCACAGCCCTGGAGAGACAGAGGCCCTGAGGGGTATGGGAGGGGTGGTGGGTGTGTTGGTGATCAGTCTTGCAGATGGAGCAGGTTGGGTGTAAAAGGCTGCTTTGGGACAAAGCCATGCCTCATGTCCCCATGCTGGAGGAGAACGGGATGTCCTACACCAGCACAGCTGCCAGCCCCACACTGAGGGCTTGTGCCAGTGATGCAGGAGGCAGCGCAGGGCAATTGTGTGACCCAGCTCCTCTCTGGCCCTGGGTGTCATCTCTTGCCTTTAATTGCTGGTGAGAGTTTCCAGAAGTACCAGGAGACAGGAGCTGCATTTTCTCCTGCGGGCACTGAACTGCCTCTGGATTTATCTGCTTCTAGTAAAGAAGCTACAGCAGGACGTTTTGGGGAGTTTGACTCCCTACAAAAAGCCAGGGTTTATTGATCGTTTCCAACCTTACCAATGCTGTCATGTGACAGTGGCAAGAAAATTTATGCCTTCTCTAACAATGAATACAGTATCTTCATAATAAAGGCAAATGGGATTTATCTCTCCTAGCCATCCACTTCCCTGCTGCACCATAACGCAGCTTCTCCCTTGATTTTTGTAGCCCCTACCTCTGGTTTCCTCCCCTAGATGTAGAGAGACAGGGTCTACTGCCTCTGTCCTCCTACTCTTCCTCCTGGTTACAGGCATGGCTATGCTGGTTTCTGCTGGGATAGAATTTTCTTTGCAGTGGTTGGTATGGAGCTGTGTTTTGCATTTGTGCTGAATGCGGGATTGATACTATAGAGATGTTTTTGGTTTTGCTGAGCGGGGCTTGCACAGAGCCAAGGCCTTTTCTGCTTTTCTTACTGCCACACTGGTGAGGAAGTTGGGGATGCAGGGGTGGTAGGGAGGAGATACAGCCAGGACAGGTGACCCAAACTGACCGAAGGGAGAGTCCACACCATGTGAAATCATGCTCAGTATGTAAAGCAGGGAGAAGAAGGATAAGGGGGGGATGTTTGGAGTGATGGAGTTTGTCTTCCCAAGTCACTGTTACGTGTGATGGGACCCTGCTCTCCTGGAGACGGCTGAACACCTGCCAGACCTTGGGAAACAGTGTTTTAATTCTCTGTTTGTTTTTTTTTTTTTTGCTTGTGTGTGTGGCTTTTATTTTCGTTATTAAACTGCCATTATCTCAACCCATGAGTTCTCCAGGTTTTACCCTTCTGATTCTCTCCCTGACCCTGCTGCTGGGGGAGTGAGTTAGTGAGTGGCTGTGCGGGGTTAAAGCATGACATGGCTCATTTCTTTTGCATGCGCCCTCTGAGTCACCAATGGTCAGATGCTCTTCGCAGTGGGAAGAAATTGGAGTTAGCTGGCTTGAGGCTCTGGCAGCCCTTCCACTTCTGACACCAGCAAATTGCACTATTAGCGACATCTTTTTTTCCCCAGGCTCCAGGCTGAGTTTGAGGAGACCATGGCTCAGTTCTTGATTTTATTCTGCTGTTCAATAAACTGTTTTCTTTAAACAAGTTAAAAGAGGATGTTTTTCCCAAGATCTCATGAAAAATTTATTTACTGTTTGGAGCTCTTCAGTAAGTAACAAAGGTCTCAATTTGGGAAAACACAAAAGTTTCTGTAAAAGCAGTCTGAGCTTGCTAACTGAATATTAAAATGCAGGATGGGTGAATTAGTAACTAATTAATGCATAATAAAACCCATATGCATCTAGAAGTAATTAGCCAATTGTTTTGATTCAGGGAACGTTTGATTAATAGCATCACTAGCTGCTTACTTTCCCAACTACTTCAAAATTAAAATAAATGGAAGTGACATTCAGATAAAATTAATAATTTAAATAACAAGAAATTTAGATTTTGTGGATGTTTTCATAGATGGCCTGAAATCACTGAATTTTAGTTTTCTGTGCCAGGAAAATCTGCAGTTATTTGATTGGGACTAACTAAGCTCCTTAACTTACTTAAGTAACAAAAAGATAATATTAAAAACATATGTCAGTGGCAAGAAGTAAATACTAAAGACATCACATTGTAGTAAGACAAAATTTTGTTCAAATGTTTCACTGGTTGAAGTTTCTGAGGGAGAGATGGGGGTGAAGTATCGGCCCAGGGTGCACCTCCTCTGCAGAGCCTGTGCCAAGGCCTGGCTTGTCCTGTGCGTGCACACATCCATTGGATTGAGGAGAAGTGGGCTGGTCCAGATTTGAGCAAGAGCTCATTTGTGCTGCGTGGGACATGCTGGACCTTGTCTGACACCGTTAGTGTGACAAAGCCACGTGTTGGGTGGACAAGCTGGCAGCTGGCCCCAGCGTTGTGTGCCAGCAGCATCAGGAATTCCCAGGGTATCAAAGCTTTCATAGACCCAAACTATTTATAAAACATTATTACCAGGCTCTCCTTCTTAGCCCTTCTGCAATGAAAGCTGACACCTCATATGTCCATTTCTCAAAAAATACACACAAATAGTACCTCTATTTCTGCTCAACAATTGTCACCATATCAGTGGCTACAGAGTTCTTCAGGCAGGGCAGGTCATGGACCCTGTGCTTTAGTTCTTCACTAAACTGTGGCACATGCCATGCTCCTTCCCAGCAGACAGTAGGGTCAGTATCCTGTAATCACCAAATCGTAGAATGACCTGTGTTGGAATGAACCTTAAAAGATTGTTCAATTCCAACAGCCCTGCCATGGACAGGGACACCTTCCATTAGACCAGGTTGCTCAAAGCCCCATACAATCTAACCTTGAACATTTCCAGGGACAGG
>VYZR01001268.1:5994-32799 GCA_013400675.1 Oxylabes madagascariensis | reverse complement strand
ACTACAGGCTGATCAGCCTCACCACAATCCCTCAGAAATGGAGGAAATAATCCCAATTGCACAAATTTACGAAAGTCAAATCATACTTCACTAACCCTACAGCTTTTCACAATGAGATGTCTGTCTGGCTCAGTGGATGAAGGGAGAGCAGTGGAAGCTGTTTATTTTGCAAGGTTCTTGACATTGTCTCCTGTAACACCCTCAAGACAAAATGCTGAAGTACAGACTAGATAAGTGGACAGTGAGATGGACTGAAAACTGGCTGAACTGCTGGGCTCAGGGGTGAAGATCAGCAGCTCGAAGTCCAGCTGGAGGCCAGTTACCAGTGAAGTACCCCAGGGGTTGATACTGGGCCAGTACTGTGAATTCTCTTCGTTAGTCACCTGGAAAATGGGGCCAAATGCACCCTCAGCATGTTTGCAGATGATAAAGAACTGGGAGGAGTGATGCAAGAGCCACAATGTGTCCTTGTGGGAAAGGTGGCCAGCAGCCTCCTGGGCTGCATCGGGCTGAGTGTGGCCAGCAGGACAGGGCAGGTGACTCTGTCCCTCTGTCCAGCCCTGGTGAGACCACACCACTCCACACCTCTGCAGTGCAGTGCTCAGGTCTGGGCTCCCCAGTGCACGACAGACATGGACCTGCTGGAAGGAGTCCAAGAAAAAGGTCACAAAGATGGTTCACAGCCATATAAGCAGAAGTTGAGTTGTGATAATTCAGCCTGTGGAAGAAAAGGCTGCAGGGGACTTTATCAATGTTTTTAAATATCTGACTGGAGGAGAGAGGGGAGTAAGGAAGATGGGCCAGATGCTTCCCATGGTGGTGCCCAGTGACACCACCAGAGAGGCAATGTGCACAGAAAAGTATAGGCAATTCTGTGTGAACCAAAGAAATAACTTTTTTACTGTCCGGTGGTCAAACACTGGAGTAGGTTGCCCAAAGAGGTTGTGGAGACTCCATCCTTTGAGACCTTAAAAGCCTGACTGGATGCAGCCGTGAGCAAGCTGTTTTAATTGCCCCTGCTTTTGACCACGGAGCAGACCAGATGGTCCCAAAAAATGCTGAACTGCTTTGTGATTCTGTGGGATGGGCACATTTACACGTGTGTGAACACAAAGTATGACTGCGAAAACATTTCAGAAAATAAGGCTTACAAAGCTAACAGAAATTCTGTGAGGTTTGTTTCAGGGGGAGTTAAAAAGTTTGGTGCTCATATGCAGAGCACCATTTTAATCAGTCTGTGTTTAGGTTTGGGTTTTTTGTGCAATACAGGCCACAGATTTTTTAGCATATAATATCCAGAAGTGTATTTAATGCATTTTGATGTAAATCCTTCAAAACTAGTGTAAAATGCATATTAAATGCAACACCTTGTGTGTCAACTAAGCACATTGAACCAGGTTTTGGTTGCCTTACAATGTTCCTCACCAAATCATGGTGTTCTAGCTCTGTGGGGTCTTGGGCTGCCCAGTCTGCTTACCCTGTGTTTATTCAGTGTAGGGAACCACACATCAATTTGGGACCACCATAACTGCCACAGAAATATTGGGAAGGACCTTCCTGCTTAATATCTATCCAGGGCTATAATTAAAACCACCCAAATTTCCACATTTTGTTCCTTCTTCAGGTGAGCAGGCACCAGCATCTTGCTTCCATCACTTCTCTCCTCTGACAGTGTTTAAGCCCTTTTGAACAGCAGCCCATGGAAGGTAATGGGTGGGCAGATTGTCTACTAAAACAGGTAAGTTATTTATTGTGCAATAAATGATTCAGCACAAATCATAAAGTCTAGTTAGTCTGTTACTTTGAATGTCTTTAAATCAACGCATTCTATATTTTATTTTCCAATCAGCTGCAAAGACGATGCAGAACACAAACAAAGCAAGATCAAAGGCTGCATATTATTACACTGTGTAAGTCTATAATGGAGATACAAAGGAAAACAATTTCTCCTCTTCGGTCTATCATGTATGTCAAGGATAGTAAATGAAGGCTCTTCCCTGATGCTGAGTAAAAGATTTAACAGGAAATCCTTAAGCTGAAGACAAGGCAGAACAGTTCTGGGAAAGAGCTCTTGCTCTCCATCAGCTGCCAGAGTCTGCTGTCAATCTCCAGCAGGAGCTTGGATCTTGAATCCAGTCTTGTTTTGAACCAGTTAGTGCAGCTGAGCCAGATAAGCTTGGTCAGGCAGGGCAAACATGGATAATTGTTCTCCTAAGGAGCTCCTATTATGTGTAGTATGCTAGTTAGGGTCTGAGTCAAGAAAACATATGACCCTGAGCTTTGTTTACTCAAATTCAGAAGGGCATTTTGGAGCTTTGTTCTCTTAAACATTTTTCTAGAGTGTGGTGGTTTTCTGAGTTAATGTCTGCAGCCATCCCAGTGGAGCTAATGGAGAAAGATACTATTGACTCTTGGAATCAACTTTCTCTTTAGTAACGTTGGCAATGCTGAAAAAACCCAGGGATCATCCATAGTATGTAGCCCTAGAAGGGGACAGGTTGAGTTAAGCCATTGCTGTTGTTTTAACTCGGGCTGTCCTGGAGCTGCAGGGATGAGACTATCTGAATGTTTCAGAGACCAACAGGGAAGATTCAAGGACAGTTCAGACACTTGTGGAGGCTGTCTCTCTGCTTTCTGAGAGAGAGCTTATATTACAGTGGTTTGGGTGACTTTATGTGACTGTGGAGACTAATCCAATGAGACTAGAAGAGATGAGACTCCCAGAACAGCCATTTCTTCACCCGTTTCCCTCTAGCTGGTAGCTGCCAGAGCATAACAGAGTAAGGTCTTCTCTGAGGAAAGGAAAGGGAATACCCTGGGCTAGAGGCCTAGAACCTGCCCAAGGGGTGGCAGTGCCAGCCACCAGGCCCTTTGCAGGAACACCATCCCTGCTGCCAGGATGCCCTGCTTCTCAGAAAGCAGCTGTACAGATGGTCCACAGGAGTCCTGCCCTACCTAGGAACGAGGCTTCCAGTCCCTCCTGACAGCACTCTGGCCTTTCTGCACTGTGTGAAGCGCTGTGAGTTCACATCTCTCCTGTGTGTGTGTTGCTGCTCAAACCAAGAAACCCCATTAGCAACACACAGCCAGGCCCAGCCATGGTAACAGCGGATGTACAGTGACCTACTTTTAACACAGCTTATGTAGCCTTTCTTGCTGCTTTATGCTTGAATGGCAGAATTTGCAACAAAAGGTCAATTTATGGCAGCCTTTTATTGCAAGGTTCTTTTTCTGTAGTCCAAAGTTATAATGACAAAATGCTCTGTTGAGTAGAATGGAAACCGCAAAAATCAGCCCCACTTTTTATGTAAGGCTTTCAACTTTATCTGTTTTAAACAGCTTTTGGTGCTAAGCTTTTTGTTTGTTTGTTTGCTTTCTTATGAAGAGAGCTTTATTACTTGCATGGAGAGCAATAGAGGAACATGTCTAAATATGAGTAGAGAGGGTCAGAAATGGTGGGTTTAAGTAAAATCATAAAAAAAATTCTGAAGCTCAGCAACCCACCCCCCTGCATAGAGGGAAAAGAGCCTAAACCACAGCAGCCTAGAAAAGGGAAAACTGCATAGCAAAAATGAAATGGGAACCTGTCCTGTGCCAAGGGAAGGCACGAAGTAAATCTGTTGTGACCCAACCACGCAGGGTCATAAACAAGCCGAGACAAATACAGGAGGAAGGACACTGGGACAATAGCTAGCCCAGAGGGCTGAGACACATGGCTGAGTTCCTACGTGTCAACTCTGCTGCAAGAGCTGACTGATTCATGCGCTTGGCCTACGGCAGCTGGGAGGTGAAACACATCATGTTAAGCCTCAGTGGGAGAGGGTTGGATGAACGTGCTCTCCTTGACTCCTGTAAAGGAGTGAGAGTGTGACCATGAGCTGTTCCTGCAGTTCAGCTAACGTGGGCACCCAACACTGCACTGAGCATCCATGGCTCCCATTCGGAAATGACTCCAACCCCTTTCTAACGAGGCTTAGCCTGCTGCAAATAGGGACTGTGGAGCACATTAGCATAAACCCTTTCTGCTGCCTGCCCAGGGTACGTATATGATGGACAAATAGTCCCCGATACCATGTGGGGACTCCTTAGAAACTCCCTTCCATGTTTGAGCCTATAGCAGGGCCACGCTGTTGGCAAATGTGGCTGCTGGGGAGATGCCCTAAGGCTGTACAGAGCCTGGCTGAGCTGACAGGGTGATGGCAGCCTAGCAGGATGCCAAGGACTGTGCCCCAGTATGGGCAGAGCCTTGTTTTCCTCTCTACTCAGCTTTCTTCCAGATAGCAAAAGCAGCTTTGCCAAGGTTGCTCTACAGCTTCTACTGCTGCCAGTAATCTGGGTAATCTCTTATCTCTTCTTACTTTGCTGTTTATAGCCATGACAGCTGAACCCTAGACAATGTGTAATGGGCGAGTTATGTTAGACATCGTCGAGCCAACACTGATCTGGAGCCAGGGCATTGCAAGCTGTGTACTAGAGCTCAAAGCACCAGGGGTGGAAATCAGCAGTGGCAAGTGATTTGAGAAATCGCTGTGTTCTGGCTTGGTTACTCATTTAGTACGCAGTCTACTCCTTGGGACTGATGGAGAGTTTTGCCTAGAGGCAGCTGAGTGTTACTAGTTTTGAGAGACTCAGCCACAACTTCAAGCGAAAGGCTTGTTAGTCATCTTTCTTTCTATCTCTTGTATCATCATGGTAATAAACCTCTCACAGCTGCCATTCAGGAGGCTGGGAAGTTAGGCTCTCTCCGTTTGAGCCTTCACTATCTCTAGATATTCCCTGTGCTTTGTCTGTATTTGTGCTGGTTAGGACTCTGACTGAAGTGAATCTCCTATAGCATTTGGAAAAGATAAAAAGAAATCATATCTTTCTTAGCTGGAGTGACTCCTGAGTTTTGGCAGGACTGAGGAACTCTTCAGGCACTATTGAAGCTGCTAATATAATCAGTTACTCCACACAGAGCACCATCTTTTGCATGTAAACATATTTGTACAGTCCCTTTCTGAATCTTAATGACTAGGTGGATCTAAAGATAGAGATGATTAAAAAAATTCATCAGTCATGAACTGACATCCTTCTGCCATCAAAGAAGTAGGTCCACATTTCTGTAGCATCATGAAACCTTAACACAAGCCATCACTGTAGAATTGGTGATGCCGATGGTCTTTCTTATAATAAACAGGGAACAAGAATTCTTTTAAAGACCTGATCTTAAGTTGATCTGAACATCTCATGAGTCCTTTCCTGGAAAGAGCTCAGTACATTTCTGAATCAGCTGGTTGAAAGAATGATGGACTATGAAGACAAGGGTCTGGATGTATGAATTTTCTCAGATACAACCATAACCACATCCTGAGTTAGGGCACCGTGTTTGCAGTCATCTTATCAAGCAGCCCTTGCTGTTATCACCCTATCAGTGACAGCAAGGCACTGGTGTTGAAATAGAGGGAAAGATAAGGAAAAAGGAAAATTCTCTGAGCAGCCAGATGGGAGGACAAATAATGGGTCCCCAAAGTTGGGTGTTCCCTCTGTGTAGGAGGGTTCCCCCATCATAATGTCCCATAATAACCAAACTGTTTTAATCAGGAACTGTTTTGGGGGAATTTGTGCTTTATTCCTGCTCACCATGCTGTTGGGAGAATGGTTTGACCAGAGTGGGTATTGCAGGCCTCCTGGTTGTTAATCTGATTATTTTGGGGTATCTCATTGCAAGATACCCCCAAGAGGAAGAGAAAGGGTGGGCATGAGTCTCACCCAGTGGTACTTTCTCCCCTTGGGAGCACACCTAAAGAAAAGTATAAGGTTGGTAGGTTCAAGGCCATAAGAGTAGCAGCATGGGAACAACAGTAGTGAGAACAACTGAGAACAGAGGAAACAACCACCCCAGAAGTGCTGGGAAGCATTCCTGTGGCATCCTAGGAGGAAGGGTACAAAGCTGCAGGTGAAAGGCAGGCTGTGGGATGGCAGCCAGAGGGCCCTGAGGATGACATGGGCTAAGGCACCTCCAACACTGCCAAATGGGGCCCACAGCATCAAGGGTTCTGAGCAGGACATTGCGAAGAGAGACTGAAATGTGAAGAAGTCAATCCTGAAAATGCTGTCTTTGACTTAGGTATTTATCTGAAAGCTCAGATCAGGTTTCAGTTTGGGACATGCAGCTGTGTGGCTGCAGAACTCTGATCACCCACAGTTCACCCCGCAGACCTCCATTTAGACAAGCCAGGAACTGGCCATGACTTCCAACCCACACATCCACGTCTTCTTCCCATGAAATCCAAAGAGTGGAAGAGAATGGACGGTTACTACACACCTTGGTGTCCCCATGGCACAGTCAGAACATGACAATGGCAATCATCCAGGCTGGGGATTTGCAGAGCACTCCCATACATCACCATAATCTTCCCCTTGGATGGAGAGTACCAGGTAGCTCTTTTTTTTTTTTTTTTTTTTTTTTTCCTCTTTTTCTCCTTCTCCNGAAGGTACCTGAAACAACTATTTCCTTCTTTTTGTATAAAAACCTGCTAATTCAAGCACTTGCCCAGAAATGGCAAGACCTGGGTTTTACCCTCAGCCTGAGAGATTTCAGTGCCTCTGCTTCCCTTTCCACTTGAGCATCTTCACAGGTTTCCTGAAAGTCAATGAGAGAAGGAAATGTTCTGTTCATCCACTTCCCTAATTGTATCTGGTCTATTGTCTATCTTGGTCTTTCTTCATGCAGGGTTCAGCTCCAACAGAAAGGGTAAGGAAGAGTCTGCCTGGCTGTTGGGGTGCTCCCAAAGCTTTGGACTTTCCATTGTAGTCTTCACTCTTCAGTTGTAAATTTTTCTAGATTTTTTGTGATTAAAAACTCAGATTTTTTGTGATGTGTCTATAAATCAGCTAGAATGCCACTGCCAAGCACCTTGTTATTATGTTGTTACTGTCATTAATTACCTAATTAAAGCCAGTAATGATATGTTAATGGTAAACCTCAGCCTGATTTCTGAGGAAAACAGAAAATGGGCTTAGTTTTCTTAGCTCTGGTCTCATTTAAGCCTCATGTCATTCTCATTATAACGGGATTTTCACTACTTAATCCATTATTTACTACAGGGAGAACCTGAAATGCACAGAACCTATCTACAGTGCAAAAAGACTACTTGAGTACCGGTCTTTGAAGCAGTGGTTTGTACAAGGAATGTCTTTACAAGTCTGTCTTGTGGCTACTTTTAAAAATAATACTATTGAAAATAGATATTTAAAGGATGAGTAACAAGTCTTGGCTTTGCAAATGCAGACATTAGATCACAGTGACCCTCTGCCTCCTGGGAACAACCTCCCTCTCGCTTCCAAGCCATCAGACAATGTGTGTTGAATAAAGTGAACTTAGGTCAGAGAGCTGCTCACATACACTGCTAATTGATGAGCTACTCATTTAGTGTTTTAAGGGATCTGGCACCATGTAATGTTTCAGCCTTATTCCCCAGAGGGCTCCTTGTTCCTGTTGAGCTTGTTCTTTATTATTTTTCATTTCAAAGAGCAATGTTTTCTCCATAGAAGTCTTAGTATCCACAATCCAAGGTGGTTTTTCCTCTGTTTCATTCAGAACATGGTACCTTGACAAGCACTGTGCTTTCCCATCTCTGTGATGGGTTCAGTGGTGACTCAGAGTGACACGCAGTGAACAGTCAGCGCCGCTCCCTGCAGTGTCTGGCCGTTCAGAGAACTCCCTCACCACCCACATGTCTTTGTGGTTTGAGAGGCCTGACAAGTCTGCTACCAAAAGTGGAAAGTTCGGGGAAGCCCAACTCTGTTTTGACATCAGCCGTTGGTTTAAAATGCCAAAGCACAGAGAAAGCAAACCCACAAAGATAGGGGAACAGCAACACAACTGTTGTCAAGGCAAATCAAAGGCACGGGGTTTGCAAGTTCAGTTTTTCCTTACAATCTATCACAACGTATATTCATGAGGATGCTGGAGGGGAAATGGCACAAGAATTCCCTTCCTTGTGTGTATCCAGTGAATGGGCCACCAAGAGCCGTGTCTCTTGCTCTCAGGAGGAGATGAGTCTATCACTGCTTAGAGAGATGGAGGGTGCAGGAACAATGTCAAGCTCTCTGTCAAGCGGGTCCTCAGGGGACAGGTGAGCAGGCTTGAAGTCTTTTACCAGTCTTAATGACAAGCTTTCTCACAGCCACTGTGCCCTCCTTCCACCTGGCATCTATGGTTAGATCTGTGGATGTTTGAGATGCTCAGAACTGATCAGCAAGAGTCATACAGTCTCATTTTGCCAAAGAAAACAGAAAGTCCTTTATCTTCAAGGCATCGCATAGTTTTCAGTGCCTCCCTATTTGAATATCAACTCAGTTGTTTTTGGTCAGGTGCTTAGTGCCCTTGAACTTCCCAGCTATAAAAAGTGTTATGAAGCACCATGGTGGTTCAGTGTTTGGGAAGAAGCAGATGCCTGGAGTTGAAACGCTCCATTTGAGGCAGTCTGTTGAAGCACAGTGGAAAAGCAGTCAGCTGTTGTCCTTATATAAAAGGAATAGAAGAGAACATATCTGGTCTTTGCCTTCAAATCCAGCCATTCATGATGCCTTCTTTTTACTCAAAATGTAGCATGCCTTGAGATCTTGCTATATGCTCTGTTTCCTCAAGGAAAATCTGCTTAATTTTACCTCCTTTAAAAATTACCATCATAAGGAGGAACACACTTTGCTGTACTGTGTTGCAGCACAGGAGACAAAATGACCCCCAAGTCCATATCCTTGACCAAATTTGCAATATCTTGGCATGGATGTATTTATAACCTCTAAAAGGTGTCCACACCAAGTGATTAGGGGGCTGGAGCAGCAGGGCCAGAAAGCCACCTCTCTGTGCTGAAGGGTCTTCAGGGAGCTGGTACTGTGCAGCTTGTAGTTTGGGAACATTATTAACACAATGTTATATCTCAAGCAATTGCCTGCACTTGTATTTGTTATCCTAAAGCTGCTGCCCCTTCCTAAAGAGGAAGAAGGGATGACTTCTCTCCAGCCATGGAAATCCCACCAGTCCCAGGTTATGTGCTGAATGCCAGGATGTCCCACCTGGCCCACAGGTCTGCTGAAGGTTTTAAAGAGGCTGGAGCTTAGTGGTCTTTGGGACAGGACCTGCAGCCCAGTGTAGACTGGCAAGTTATAACCACACCTGTTCGGCTGAGGATGACATGAAATGAAGCATGCAAGCAGGAGGAAGAGGAAAGCAAATGCCAGTGTGGAAATAACCCTTCACCACCTCCTTCCTCACCCAAATTACAACACCAAGGGGATTTCTGGTAGGAAACAAACTGCCTGCAGTGAGGGAGCTGAAAATATAAATTGATGCAGGGAGGCAATGGGGAAAACCAGGATGGCATAGTCATAGTCAGATATAGGCCAGCATATAGAGGTGTCTCTCAAGCTGCTGCCCAGGCAGGACACAGTGGTCAGCAAATTCTCAGGAACAAGAGGACAGGGCTAAGATTTCAAGATGGATTTGAATCTCAGCCAAGTTTTTGTGGTAGAGAACATGGCGACACCTTTTCATGCTCCAAGTGAACTAGAGAGAACTGAGTTACTTGTATGTGATCAGGCCAAATGTCCTGGACAGGACAAGAACACCCCCACTGCCAGCAAGATGAGGAAACTCAGCTGTAAAGAGGTGTTAAAATGTTCCATACCAGCCCCTGTGAAAGTGAACTGGTATTTTGGTGCAGTAAAATGCAATGAAATGTTAATCCAAATGGAACTTGGGTTTCTTTTTGTAGGGCCTGATCTCATACTGCTTAATATAAAAAAGGGAGGTAAAGAAAGAAAGAAAAAAAAAAAAAAAGAAATAGTGTTTGATTTCCTGATTAAAACTGAGCTGCATTTGTTTTGAAAGAAAGTTTTGTCTCTATAACAATGACTCACAAGCTGCAATCAAAGAAGAAAAAAAAATTAATCATAAGGGAAGGGAAACACAAAACAAAACCAAAAAAATCCAGAAGTTCTTCAGCTCTATGGGGCTGAGGGAATGAGTGTGTATCTTATGATGCACTTGGCTTTATGCAAGTGGTTTTCCTCCTGCATTTTCATCTCAGTAAAATTAGAGATTGGCATGTGGGGGATGTGAGCTCAGCTTTTGATTCTCCACAGCTTCCTGTGAGGCATAGGATGAATTTTCAAATCTCTCTGGGTCTCACCTGTAAAACAGTAATAACATTCTTTGTCTATTTAAATTACTTGTTCTTCCTATGAGTTTCTACTAGGCTTAGAGTAACAGGCCCCTAATGTATCATTAGAATCCCTAGCTGCCACTGTGCTATGAATAATAATGTTTATTAATCATAATAAACATGTCAGTGCTTTCAGAGCATGTGCATGGAGCAAGTAGAGCAGTGTCTGACAATCACATCCTGCCATGTAAGGCTTGGGGTGGAAAATAAGTCTCATTTTGCAGGCAATATAAAACCCATGCATGGTCAAAGTCTTCCTGCAGGCGATGCTGGGGGAAAAGAAAAAAGTCATGTTTGTTCTAAAAAATAGTGGAAGAATATCACGGTGTTCATCTCTAAAGTGCCAAGATGGCTCCTCACATTTCTGGACTGCAGTAGTGAGGGATCCAGATAGGATGTCTCCAACCCAAAATATATGTAACATAAAACTCTTAACTTATATATTGCAATTTACTAAATCTGTTCCTTAAATCTTCCTCCCACTTGCTCTCCTCCTCTTCCTCCTTTATCCAAGTCTCTGTTTTGTTGAAGAGGCAATGAAGGGCAGAATTCAAGTCATTCAAGACAGTCATACAGTCATTCAGGTCATCTGATGACCTAAGTTACTGGTCCCTCCACCTGTGTGCCAGCAAGGGACAGATCAGGTCTTATTTCTAACTCACCATACTGAGAGAAAGGTGGGATGGCAGCCTACCTGGAGAACCTCATACTTTGCATGCTCAAGAAGCTGATCTTATAGTAAGGCACAACTCAAAGTGGGTCAGGTTAGACCTGACCCCAAATTAGACCTTGCTTGCCAGAGTGGTGTAAAAACCAGAGATCATTCCAAAACCAGCTGGGGTAGGATCCACCCTTGCCCATATGAAATCATTGCTGCTGCTGACAGCAGGGAGGTCAGCTCAGATTTTGGATTATTTATATTAAAACAAGACACATAAAGCCTTTGATGCTCCTGGAGTTACTTGAGAATCCAGCTGGTGTAAAGGAGGTTAGAACCTGCTTCTAGGTCCTTTGGTTGCATCTCATTGCTTGATCTATGCTGGAGATACTTGCTGCAGGGTTAGT
Organism: Oxylabes madagascariensis; assembly: GCA_013400675.1. Classification (NCBI taxonomy): domain Eukaryota; kingdom Metazoa; phylum Chordata; class Aves; order Passeriformes; family Timaliidae; genus Oxylabes; species Oxylabes madagascariensis. The sequence goes on along the minus strand of VYZR01001268.1, from coordinate 21,523 downwards.
CATCCTTGTGTCTTGAAGAGACCTCACAGCACTTTCTATTACTCAGAAATACCTGCTGGGAGGAATTGTCTGGTGAACTATAGGACTGGAACAAAAAAGAAGGAAATTCTGTATATTCAGAAAGAATCTAACTGACACAAACTCTGTAAAAATGTTGTGCTGTGCAATGGGGAAACAGTCTCTGTCCTTGCTTGATTGCCTGTGGGTAATTACAGTGGCTGCTTTATTCTCCCCTGGAGCACTCCTGGTCCCTTGCTCTGGTGCAATCCATTCCTGGCCACTCCTGCCAGCCCCACCATCTGGGAGCCAGACAGGCCACTGCCACCCTGCATCTACCAATATCAACCTTTGACTTTCAGTGACAGCATCATCTTGGTGCTGCAGCCCAAGCCAGGAATCACTGGTCTGAACTGAGGAAAGAGCAGAGTTGCCCATTTTCACATTAAATTCAAGTATGAATTGTTTGTTATTTTAAATGCTGAAAGGTGCTGGGGACTCAAAACCCATTGAAAAACTGTAGGATCTGAAGACCCAGCTCTCTTCTGTTCTTTCGCAAATTCGAGCTTCAGAGATGTCCCAGTTATGTGAACTCAGTCAACATATCACGTGTGACTGCCTTTATAATTTTCTCATTGTGGCACTGCCAATACCTTTGCACTTTTCAATCACTCCCCATTTGTTTCAAAACAAAACAAACATTATTTGCAGAGTGTGTCTGCTTAAAGCAATTCTCTGAACTGTTCACACTGTGGGCATCACCCATGCCAGGATAATGTGTGTCTCCTTGTAAAAACCAACTGTGCACCCTACCTTCGTAAACTTCCCATGCTCAGCCTGTGGCCCAACTCCTCCATTATGCCAGAGGACATTGATGATGTGTTCACTGCTGTGTTCCTAGTGCTGACAGACAGCAACAACCACAATGAAACAAAAATAGCACTTTTACTTACCCCATGTCCTTGCAGAGAACAGTCCCTGGAATTTCCAGCAGTGGCCACATCATGCCAGGCTCTTGATACACTTTGCTAATTTTCCAGCACCAGCATTTCTGCAAGGCAGGAAATACTGTTTGGTGTAGGCAGGAGAACAGCAAGAAAAACAAAGCCTTCCCTAAGCTACCATTTCAAATCAGTGGTGGAAACTAACAAATGCCAGAAGATTCCCAGTCCCTTGTTTCAGCCATGAGGCAAATCCTATTTTTGCAGTGACATCAGTAGCTCACTAACACCTATTGACTGTAGCATCCAATTTGTTTTACAAGCTTTGTGGCACTATGGTTTGCTAAGGAATCCAGAGTGAACAATAATTTTCATTTGAAGCATTTTCCAGCTGTGGATATTAAGGACATAGGTGAATGTAAATAACCCCACATGGAGCATCTGTTATTTTCCCACCTTTTTCATTGTCTTTGATGTGGCAGCTGCACCACTGTGCCCTCTGTGTCACTACATCTTCTAATACATTGTTTAAAGGGTTGCTGAAATGTCTACACTAAAGAGTGAAAACGTGTCAGCTTATGTTTTATTTAGCATGAATGTTTACCCTGCACTGCCTTTGGGAGGAGTGGCCATGCCCAGGACCAAAGCCGTGGTGCCCCCCAAACCTCCGCTGATCCTGAGGTGTCACCCCTGACATACAGGTTTGAAGATGCTATTTCCCAAATGCAAATGTCAAAAGGATGGCACTGGTTCAAAAATCAGCCCCCTGCTTTTGTTGACTGTATGAAATAGCTGTGGATGTGTTTAGAAGCAGGCCAGGTCCTTTACAGCAGGCTGTAAAACAGAAAATATGGGGTAGCGAGGAAACAATTTAGAAAGAGGTGAAGAGGCCTGAGGCAGGAAGAAGGGCCCTGCCAGCTGTGCCAGTGACTGTGTGTCAATCTGGTATCCCCATGAGATGAACTCTCTTCCTAAAGCAGCCTTATTTGAGGATTAGCTCTGGAACAGCCTCATCTGTTCTCGATCCTTTCCAGCCTGGCCTAGCTGCCATTAGGCTCCTGCTCTCTCCATGCTAAGGGCTTTCAGGAGCCATGCAGATGGAGCGGGAGCACTGACATGGCACATCCTCACACACCCTGCTGTAGGGGCAGTCAAGGCCTGATTCTGGGAGCCACGCAGATGAGTGGGAGCACTGACATGGCACATCCTCACACACCCTGCTGTAGGGGCAGCCAAGGCCTGATTCTGGGAGCCATGCAATGGAGTGGGAGCACTGACATGGCACATCCTTACACACCCTGCTGTAGGGGCAGCCAAGGCCTGAGAGCATGTCAGCAGCGTTGCAGCAACATGGGCCTCCTCCTCTCAGTTCTTCACCACCATGTACCAAGAAAACACCAGACATCCCTGACACCCTCCTAAATAGCATGGAGGGAGGGCCTGCTCCTAAAGCATTTCCAGATCTCAGTTTTCCAACCAAATAAGTGACAAGCATGAAGCTCTGGGTTAGCCCCCCTCCACTTGGAAGCATCATCCCATTTGGCCAGCAGAATGGGAGGACACAATAAGAACTATTCTTGATGATCTGTGTGACAACATCAAGCATTTCTTTTTTCTTTTTTTTCTTTTTTTTTTCAGTTTGGTGCTGGATGAGATTGCCTCTAGGATGCCTCTGTAGCTTTTGGCTCTGGCTAAATAGCAGGAGAGCTCCCAATAGCATATGACCATGCCTTTGTGCACTTGTGAATGGAAAATCATGTGTCTTCATAAATCACAGGGATATAAAGACCAGATGTGATGTTCAGAGCTCCCACATAGTCACATGAGAATGGGCCAGTGCTAGCAAAGAAATATGAAAGGAGAATTATCTGCACTACGTATTTTACTTTGCTTTAATACTGAATGTAAGTGGAGAAGGAAAAAAATACAAATAAAAGAGAATGTCAAGAATAATGAAAAAAAAGTGTGTTCCAGGCTCAGAAAAATTATTTTGACACCAGCTTTCACATTTTTTATTATCACCCCTTTGGGCAAAGTCGTTCAAAAGAACAGAAAATCATACCTCAGACTAAGATACAGAACCTACCTCTCTTAGCAGACTGGATGTGACAGCAGAAATAAGACCCCAGGATCCAAGCATGGAGGAAAATGAAAAGGTTATTTTAAAATATTAAAAAGATCCCAGAATCCAAACATGGTAGAAAATAAAATAGTTATTTTAAATTATTTTAGTAAGTGGTGAAGTGAGGGGTGAACCCTCTGTTATTAAGAAGGTGATTGCCTTACCATTACCTTACCCTAATTTTCCCCCAATTTTAATACTGGCAGATTGAACCATCACATCCTGAATGTGATAAACATCTGCCAGGATTTGCTCCAGGACTTACTAGGGCTGTCCCTAAAGAGACCTGATTTGCCCTTGAATGTGTCTGTCCCCTGTGGATGCTGCAGAGCCACCCACAGTTGGTGCAGATGGAGCTCCTGTGTCTGAAGCTACGTGTGCTACTTCTCACCTTCACATGCAGTACCTACCGACCTACCTACCACTAGAGTTAGCAAAGATTAGTTGGGCTTATCTTTGTAGCAGCTCTTTGCAGACAACAGGGTGCACAGCTGGCCTTCCTTGTTCTTTTCCATTCATTCTTTCTGTTTCATGGGGGTTTTATTTTTTTTTCAGCCTTCTTCAGTATATCATTGTCATGGAAGTTGTTTTACTCATCTTTGAGTAGTAATACATGAACACACATACAGCCAAGACCTTTGGACCATTGAATTAGCATTCTTCTGCCCAGTGGGGCTCCTTCTTTTCCCTTGGGATTTGCTTTCTGACTACTTCTGGCCTATATGAGTTAAGGTTGCTCCCATGTATTTTTACAGAGGGAAAAAAATTTAAGGGACATGAACGTGGAATAGTTTGGGTTGGAAGGGACCTCAAAGATCATCTAGTTCCAACTCCCCCAAACATGAGCAGAGACACCTTCCACTAGACCAGGTTGCTCTGAGCCCCATCCAAGCTGGCCTTGAACACTGCCAGGGATGGAGTATCGTCAGCTTCTCTGGGCAACCTGAACGAGTGCCTCACCACTCTCACAGTAAAGGATTTCTTACTAATATCAAATCTGGATCTGCCTTCCTGCAGTTTAAAGCCATTCCCTCTTGTCCTATGCCTTTGTTAAAAAGTCCCTCTCCAGCCCTCCTGTAGCCCCTTTACATACTGGAAGGGGCTCTAAGGTCTCCCTGGAGCCTTCATTTCTCCAGGCTGTACAACCCCAACTCTCTCAGCTTGTCTTCATACAAGAGGAGCTCAAGCCCACTGATCATCTTCATGATCCTTATCTGAAGTCATTGCAACAGGTCCATGTCCTTCTTGTGCTGAAAGACCCAGAGCTGGATGCAGTATACCAGGTGGGATCTCATGAGGTCCCATCACCTATTAAATTTGAGAAAAATGTGCTCCAGGGGCTGCTGTGCTGGCTTGTCTCTTGGAAGAGCTGTTTCCACATCCTGTTCAGACCTCCCTCATGACCTTCAGTGAGTTTTTTAGGACCTGATCCTCCAGGCTCTGAAAACTTTGGAAGGCCTGGGGCATAGGACGTGTCTATCTTGCAGAAATATCAGCTGGATGTGCAGCCTGGGATTCAGCAGGGGTTGGTTTATCTTGCTGCAAATAAATACAGGAAATTGTGAACTATGGTTTTTAATTACTTTAAACCAGAGATTTCTGTTGTATCTCTACAATACTGCTGCCATCTTTTAATTGTAGATACACACATAGTGTTGCTTCAGACACGCCAAGGGACACATACACTGAAAACGGATATGAGGGGATTCACAGAAATTAGCACCAGCCAAACAGGGAAAAAAAATTCTTCATGTCTAGAAATAAGATACTGCTATACCAAAAAGCAAATAGCACTCATTTGGCATAAAGAGTACTGGGAAGCAGGGTCAAATACCGGAACACCAACACTGTGAAAGCTCTGGAGTGGTCTTGGCCATGACTATGGTCCAGGGTAACCAGCAGTCTCCTCAGCAAAGGTTCAGGAGTTAACCTGGACCAGGGACTAATAGTAATAGTAGGAAGATTGCAAACTTGTTTGGGAAGCAAAGCTAAAAGTAGGGAGATGGCCAGATGATGCCAGCTGGCCCCAGGACCCAAGGGTGGGCACTGGCACCAGTTCCCCAGCACAGGTGTAGCCAGGAGAGGCCAACAGGCCCCACAGCCATCAGCAACTTGGCACTCACCACTGCTATTCATCAGCTACTTGGCCCTGTACTGGGCTGTAATTTTTTATGCCCTAAAGAGCTGCTGGCACCTCCACAGAGACAACAGGTTTCTGTTCCACCGAATATCTGTTAAGGTGTAAAGAAGATGTATCTGGGCCAAGGATGGAGAATGAGACACAGAAGGATATCACAAAGCTCTGAATGCTCAGTCTAAGTGTAGGCATATTTCAGGTGAATAAAAAGTGATGGTGCACAAGCTGTGGGCAAAAACATATAAACACAGCCCAGTGAACATAACAAGGAAGAATATTAAAGAATCCCAGTTAAGTCTTTTTGCCAAGTTCATCAAGGTTTCAAAGTGACTGTGCCCTGCACAAACTGAAAGAGTAAAAGATAAGAGGGTTTTTAATCCACCTCATTACATGAGCTGTGAGACGACCAACCAGGTCAAGCTAGCTTTGCACATGAGCAGAAGAAAACCTCTGTGGAATCTGATGAGGTTTAGACATGCGCTTGATGTCTACAGAGGCATTTTTGGTCTCACCCCAAGTCACACCTTGTGATGCAGTAAAGAATTGTGGTTCTAGGTCCTCTTCCCACCCTTTACCTCACTCCCTGTTGCAGGGGAAAAATGGGCAACTGAATAACAGAATCAATATGATTTCAGCAGAAGCCCATTTATTGTTTACATTAAACTACAGTTATGGACTCTAGGCTCTTGTTCATGCGTCCATCCATCCTCTCATTGGTGGAACTGCTTTTTCACGAGGCTGGCATGCGTTTCTCCAGACCCTTAACTGGTCAACGTCCATCATCACGCTGTGCCTCCCTTATCTAGGTTTTGCATTTTTGGTAGTTAGTTTCTCAGGCTCTCCATTCTTATTTGTAGTCCTGTTGTTGTCTCAGTAACCTTGATGAATTCCTGAGAACTCTGATAACAAAAACTGCAGGTGGCTTGTTAAGATACAAAGAGTTTAGCTGGTACACAGAATAGCCTAAGTCATGCAAATACATTGTACACCATGTCCCCCTTTATCACTGTGTTATATCCCTCACCCAGAAGGTACCTAAAAACAGCAATACACTTGAATTCTCACAGATGAGGCCTAATATTTTGACTTAGATTAAAATGTCCTTCATAAAGAGCTAATTTTTGCCTTGTTTTCCAGTGGGCATATTGCTGGGGTGTATCTTTTAGGCACACCTCTGGGTACAAGGGATCTATGTAATAATCTGTGTAACAAAGGAGTTCTGAACTCACAGCTCTGCTTGATCATGGCCAGAAGTCTTCAGAATGAGGCCTCTGATCTGCATGTTGATGAGTGCCCAGAGAAAATTGAAATGGACTTTGAAACATTTGCCAAAGGCTCACAGTAAAGATTCAAGGGAAAGGATGATTCACAGTAAGAATAAATTTTCCCAAGCAAATCAACCCTTCCACCAAAAGACACTTTTTGGGAACATGGGATTGAAGTTTAAGCAAAATACCTTGTTAAAAACAGTTATGAAAGAACTCATTTAGTGCTTGAAATATCTGACCTTGCTGTACTTTCACCAACTGTTGGGCTGTATCAGTTGCAGGTGGATGGTTTTGCTTGGTTAAATCAACTTGATTGTCTTTGTAACGCTGGTCTCCAAGGAAAGAAAGTGTGAACAGGCCCACAACAGAGCTGAGCTATCACAAACTGCAGCAAAGTGACACTTAGGTCTGAAGGGGGACAGGGAAATGGAAAAATATGAATTTGAGGATTAAAAAGTAATGATAAACTCATGTGGCTGTATTCTTAGTTTGAGTCCTGTTTGGGGTTTGTCATTGTTAACTTGAGTCCTGATTTCCCTGTGTAGAAATATGATCCAGAAGAAAAATTCTGGTTTTGAAGTTCAGTCCCATGAGTAATGCATGAACTTTTCAACTTAGCACTGCTTTTCAAACACTAACTGCAAGTTTGCAGTTTTTCATCAGAACCAAAGGAAAAAAGCAAAATGTAACTTGCACAAAAAGCACACTAGGATGGAGTTCCTTAACCCCACACTCACAATGTGAATGACGTTCACATTACATTAATAGTGAAGAGAAATGAAATAGGGAAAAATAATCTCTGCATCAGTGTGTAACTGTGCTGTATTTTATAGATGAATGATGATGCTTAATGGCTTAGAATAAAGCAAGGAGCTCAGGGTGTCCATTGAATGTCACCATTTAGGGCTGTAGTCCTATATTTTTGATATAATTCGAATCTGTGAAGGTCTAATTCACCCATGCTTCAGCCCCTGAAGTGAGTAGGAGCATGAGTAGGGTCACAGACAGAGTAAGAGCAAGTCAGTGAATTTAAAAGAAAAATAACATCAGTAGATCAGAACATGGGGTTAGTCTACGATCCTCATGAACGGTTCCTCTCCCTGCAGCACTTGGGCTCAATGGATTCATAGATGTAAACTGCTTTGAGATTTCAATGGGAGAGGAAAGCAGGTGTCAAACATTGTTATTTACACTAAGTAATTGCATAAAGAAAATCCCAGAATTAGATCTTTGTTCTACATTCACAAATGTATTCCCTTAATGACTTCTTTTCAAGTGTTTCAAGCTATAAATAGGTTTTTAAGTTTAAGAGCTGGAAATAAGCCACCAGCAATTGTGACTGGGTATTTTGAGAAGGGTTTCTTAATTTTGTGTTGGGGGAAGGGGCTCTGCTAAATCAGAGCAGACATGCTGAAACCAGCCTATGCCTGTTGGGAAGGAGAGTATGGGCTAGGATCCACCGAGGAGAGGGGGAAAAGAATGAAGGAAATAGGGAACAAAAGCAACACAAAATAATCGGGACTAATATGATACTACATGTTAAGGTTTTTGAAAATAAGCAGAGATAACAATGGAAAGCCTAGCTAAAAATAGTTATAGGTTATGTAAACAGAGGAAAAAAACAAGCACATAGACTTATGCTGTAGGAATTTCTTGATGCAAGTGGCAAGGGGATCTGTTTCTCACAGCTAAAAAAATGTTTCACCGCTAGACAGTGTCTTTGCAACAATGGGCCAGTGTGGCCAAGCAAGAGCAGCCTGTCAGAAGTGAGTGGCTGTGATGGAAATCAGGGGAAGAGGGTCTGCTGAAGGATCTCTTCCGTCCCCGACAATTTGGGAGTGCTCTGCCTACCTTGCCAACTCCACAGACCCCAGATACCAAACTCAGGACATCATCTGCTGGAGATCAGCTGGAGCAAGCCAGCACCTAGAAGGAACACAGCAGAATCCTGAAGCATACAGCATGCTACTGGTGTTTCTCCCAGGAGTTGAAGCTGGGCTTTAGGCTTTGGACCATTTTACCCCTATTTGACAAAGGCTTTGTAGCTCTTCAAGGTCACAATTTTGGTGTTATTCATGAATTTAATAGAGACTAATCAGCCTTTCCCTATGCAGGGAAATGTTTATTCTCATGTTGTTACTCACAGAACAAAGAACTGAGTAATTGTATCACCAAGGACATTTTTCAATGAACCGTGCTAGCAAAAATAACTCTAATAATCTCTAGCATCTTGGATGCATACATTTCTCAGGCCAAAAACTGTCTGAAAGGGACTTCAAAACCATCCTCCTCCAGCATTGCTCTCAACAGTAGAGGGCTGAGGTCTACAAAATGTCCCAGACTCCACAGCCAGCATGACTCCTGTTGAAGAACCCAAAGTAGGTTTAGTGATGTCACCAGGAGCCCCTCTGTTCTAGCCTTTGATTCATCATCCACCTTCTCTGTCTTTCAAAAGTATTTTTAATGAAATTTGCACTTAATTATTAGCTACATCATAGGGGTTCCCTGAGCATTGCACCAGGATTCTGTCTCTCAGTGGGACAACCACTTTTTTTGTTTGTTGCTTGTGCTAAGAGATATACAAGGGCCCAGGGAGGCAGGTGGAGGTTGTGGGAATTAGACAGCAGTGGGATGAAACAAGTGAAAGAGTTTTTTTCTAGTTTATTTTTTCTCTTCCCTTCTGGCAATGCTCAGTTAATAAGACACAGACCAGGCTCTTGAGTTATTTTAATCTCAGTAGGTCAGAGTTGCTTTTTTAGCCTTTAAATACCGAGAACAGAGAAGATACCTGCCTTTATAGCCTCATGCAGTGAGTCCACAGCAGAGGTGGGGATGTCCCTGAGCATCTTGCTCCTGCACAGCCAGTCTGTTCCCAGTCCCACTGTGGTCTTGTCCCACAGCACACAGCCAAACCAACCTGAGGCTGGCTTTGGGGGTGACAAAGCAGTGCAGAGGGCAACCTCACTTCATCACATCACCTTTGTGTATAAAATGTATAGAAGCTGCAGTCCCATCTTCTCTCAGGGGCTTCCCAAAATGCTGCTGTCCCCTGCTAGAGCTGAGGTCTGCAGAGGACACAGGCACCAGGCAATCTGTGAGATGGGAGAGAGGCAGGAGAGGGATCCTCTGCTGCAGGCTGGGAAAGAATTGCCAGGGGAGACCCACTCTGGGCGCCTGGCTGCTGAGGATGGTGCTACGTGGGCACACGAGAGACTGGCAGTGGAGGCAGATGCTGTGTGAGGAGCAGCTGCCATCCCCTCCTGCCGAGCCGACGTGTTTGCACACACGGGCTGGTTACTCCCTCTCACAGTCACCGTGGGAGGCTTGGCTGAAAACCACTTCTCACTGCTGAGTCACCCCTTGCTGCTGACACGCTCCCCAATCCCAGGCCCCTTCCAGGATGGTGAAATAAACGTTCCAGAAGTGCTTTTGAAAGGTAGAGTGGAAGTGAAGAAATCAGTCTGAGTTCTTCTCGGAATGGGAAAGGCAAAGATCGGGGTGATGAAAAAGATAAAGCCATTGGACTTCACGAATCTGGGTGGTTCCTTCTTTGGATCTAGCTTTTGAATCACCAGTGTCTGGTCTCATTTGCGGAGAAGCTGAACACCACCAGCTTAAGATCCTCAGATATTTGAATATCTTGGAAAATCAGGCCAATCGCATCAAAATCACTGTGCATTTACGGAAACATGGGCTCTGCACATTACATTAGAAGCCTGTTGTCAACAGACCCAGACTTAACACTTACCAAAAAGAAAATGCTTGTGCTTTTTCAATCATCAGAATTATATTGTAGATTCAGAGCTACACTGCTGTTGGAAAGAGCATAGAAAGTGAAATATAGCATAGATCCCACTGGGTAACACATTCCTTAATAGCATTTTTAAAGCATTTCACATTGGCAATAAAATACAGAGAGAGGGAGAAAAGAGCACAGCCTTCACTGAACATGGAAGACGAAAAAATAATAATCACAAGAGCTTTTCACTGATGTGGGCTGTGGCATCATGCTATCTGCTGCTCAGAGCAGACAGTGTTTCCAAAATATACACAGCACAAATCCAGCAGAGCAGAACTTGAATAACTAGTCATGATCCCCTGGATTTAAATAGGTTGCCAACTCCCTATGGAAAGGGACACCAAAAATAACTAAATCTGGATCACTGGAATATTCCAGTTGTGCCTCAAATAAACAACCTTTGTAGTAACATGTGATTTCCAACAGTTTCCCACTGATGCTACAAAGGTCTATTCATGGTGTCCAGTGATACACGACACTGTTGATCCCATTTTCAGAATGAGTAGGGGGTATTTATTTGTTGTTATCCCTTGAGAGGAGAATGTGATTTATCACAAAAGAATGGTGAATTTCACAGGAGGGTATCAGGCTCCATTCAGCTGTGATAGAAAGGTCAGCATTGAGCAGGCAGTGATTTTTGTACAGCCCTGGAAATGTTTTAGGACAGTATTACTGCAAGGTGAAATTCAGACACCATTGAAGTTGATTCCAAAACTCCTGTTGGCTTCACCAGAGCCAAGATTTCCTCAAAAGAATCCCTATGAATATTTTAAGTCCCTGGAGCTTTACTTTAATAGCAATGTTTTCCCCATGGATCTAGAAATAGAGAGGAAAAAAAAGGGAAGTGAAGGCATGGGAGAAAGAGGAATCAAAGCTTCCTTCCCCACCTCTTTCATGGGAAGAAGCTCCTGATTACCCTCAGAAATCCACATCTCTCTGCTCTCCTCTTCCTTTTGCTCCTACAGGTCTCATCCCTTCAAAGCAAAGGAGCCCATGGACAGCCTGAGCCTGGTGATGCTCCACTGCTGGCACTTCTTGCTCCATGGGATCAGCCAACAGCTTAACAGCATCCTGCTTTCCAGTTCAGCTTTATACTTAGTCATAAAAGGTTGACAAGACAGAAATGTGATGGCTTCACTGCACCCTCAAGTGAAGAAAAGACAATGACTTCTTCTTTCAAGTGAGTCCTGCTGAAGATCCAGCTTACAAATGGGCTGAAGTGGGGCTTTAGCTGAGGTACCTTAGATTCATCACCAAATCCTTCAGTGTGTTGTAGGCAGTCAGTGCTGAAGAGGAAAGAAACATGACAAGCTGTATCTATGACAGTCTGTTTCTCATGAGTGTCTTACCTTTAATTACAAATAATCAGAGCCTGACTTAGTCCCCAAAGAGAAAACTTCTTTCTCCTTTTCAAAATGTTATTGATTACAAACTGTGATTAGATGGCCTTGCTACCTATAGGATTGGCAAGGTCTTTGATTTGATTCCAGAGTCAACCTACAGCCAAACTGTTCACAGCCAAACTGTATGTGAAATAAAAGCAATTTTCTTATTTTGGTGAAAGCTATTGGCTATTTCAGTCACATGAGTGATAGTGCTTTGAGAGAATCTAGTGGCTGGAGTTTCAGAGGATGTTTTGCCAAGAAATCAACCCTCAGAGAAGGCTGCTTGCAGCAGTACACCTTGTCTCTCCTCCCTTTTTGTTTTTTTTTAATCTATTTTTTTTTTCCAGGAAGTCATCATTTCCCCAGCCTGGGGAAGGAGGGGGTGCTGCATTCATAAGACCAGCAAAGAGAGGCACTGCTCCCAGCAAGGTCCTGCAAACACATTGCAGCAGATGAGTGGCAGCATTGTCTGTCACTGTGAGCAGATCCCACCAGCCAGCTGATGGTGATTTCCTGCTTCTGGGACAGGCTGGAGCAATTGGTTTGTAATCCAATTGAATTTTGGCCAGAACACAGCCCGGGAGACTCACTGCTGAACCATTTCACTTTGACAGCTGGCAACAATTTGTGGACCGCAGGAACGCCTGCTGAGCTCTCTGCTCAGAGGGGGATGCAGGCTTTCACAGAGTTTGCCAATGTGAGAGACACCTGCTCCTGCGTCCCAGCTCCCACCTGCAGATAAAACCCTCAGTGTCTCTTCAGACAGAAATTCTCCTATCACTTGTGAAATGCAGGAGCCCCTGGCATATAAACCATCGCTTTTTCTTTTTTCTTTCTCTATTTTGGCCATTGCAGAAAATAATTTTATAAAAGACTGCTTTAGTTTCAAGGACTACATTAAGTTCAGAGTCTTAATGCAGATCAAGGCATGGCCATCAAATCAATTAAATAATGCAGTGCCATATTGACAAAATCCTCATTATCAGATTTCACACACAATATGCTTTTATCACAATAGACAGTCCCTCCTCCCAGCATTTGTATGTGGGAGACTTGCCATTAGCACCAATAGAAAGTGCATTGAATACTGAAGAAATAAAATAGCAACCTGGCAAAATATGGCTCAGGCATTACATAGACTGCAACGGTATAAATAAACACCCACATCTTGAAAAATTAATGCTCCAAAAGCTCTGTTTTATTGGGATATCAGAGAGACAAGCTGACACGGTGTTTCAAAGAGCTTATGCTGCAGCAGCTGTGCACGTACTGTGCCCTCTGTGTTTGGTCCACATGGGAGCAGGAGGACCAGGTTTCACAACACAGACACAAACCACCATTCCTCCTTGGCACACTCAGCTTCTTGCCTGGGATGGAGACATGGGATGGAGAAGGAAAGCAAGCCCAATGAGTGATCACAGTGGGAGAGAAATAACAAAACCTGGAAGCATATTTCCTGTTTGTTACCACTATCTCAGATTGCATTGGCAATCAATGAGTGGTTAATGCAAGGAAATATTATTGTGCTCCTTTTAAAATTACTTCATGTAGGTGCATTAAAGTAAATTCATAAAGAAAAACAGAGGAATGGAATATATCTATTGTGCTAGCCCTGATAAATATTTTAAATGCAATGCTTGCCATCTTTGCGTTTACTTTATTACTTGGAAAGCTCAGTACCTTTAAGAGTAAAGTTGCTGAATTGAACTGAAAGTTAAACTCATGGCAGGTGACAGACAAATCAGCTCACTGACTTCTCATATTACCTTATTTTTAATCCACTGGTGCCTCTGCAATGCTATGCAGTGGATTTTGTATGCAGAAGTAAACCATCTACACTTTTCAATGAAGTACTCAATTCAAAAATTTGAATAGAACAGCTTCTAATAACATCCTATCCTTCAAACCAACCAAAAAACCATCACCACCAACAAAAAAACCCCAAATATAGTCTATACTGTCAAATCATATATGTCTGCTTAAAACAGCCTCCAGACCTACATCTCTGATCACATCACACTGCCTTTGCAGCCTGGGGAAGATGAGCCTTACAAGGGGCACTGAGAGGTGGGGAAGGCAAGTCAGTTCCCAGCTTCAGGAGCCCTTTGTGGGAAAGATGGAAACATAAGATTCAACTTGTTTGTCATAAGGCAAGCTTCACCTCAGTTTGGTTCTGCTCAGCTGAAATAAATTTGTGTGGGCACTGGGCAACATGAAACCTTTCCTCAGAGTAGTGGAGCACCAAACTTTTATGACATTGTGTCCTCTGTCACCGGCCAATCTCCACAAAAGTCAGCTGGTCACTGGCTTTCAAGGCTGTCAGTCTTCCTTTGATGAAGTCCAGCCTCAGTCCCTAACCACACAAGCGCTCTGAAGTCTTCAGGGAATGAGAAAACATCCTGTAAACACTTGTACCTTGGGGATCTATTCTCAAAACCCAATCCTGTTGCCCCACAGCTTCTCCATCACTCACTCCTGCCACCCAGCTTTGTAACTCTGACTTCACTCTACATGTGAGGATTTGGCCCTGGCCACAGTCTTTGTGGATGTAGAAGAAAGATCAGAAGTTAATCAGAGGTTAGTGAGGGAGGAAAAAGAAGTGGCTCGAATTAAAAATGAGGCTGACATTTCCCCAGTCCTTGTCACAGTCCCTGCAATAGCAAGAGAACTTCAGGAAACACTGTTTTTTTATTATCTCAAGAAGAAAAGCAGCAGACAAAAATCGTATGCCAGGGTTCTCAGAGCTCATATCCTTTTGGCTTCCCCCTTCTTTAGGAAAAGATGTCTCCTGAAGTTAGGGAATCCCTCACTTCTCTCAAGATGCTCATCTTTACATTGGGTTTTTTTCATTCTAAGAAATTGTCAGGGTCCGAAGTTGTATTTTTATATAACTTGGAATAAGGCTGCATTGTTTCCCCTGGCTTCTGCATTACTCACTTTGCCCTGCAAATCCTGCTGAGTGGATTACAATGTTTATTGCTCTGCCTTGCAGTATTCTCTTCCCACTTACCTGAACAACCTTGTCTGCAAGAAAACCTGTCAATAGTGGTCTCTTCTGTCATATGTGGCTGAACAATCAGTCCATCGCTTCATGCCACAATACACGAAGCCAAAACCACATTGTCCATCCTGTTGAACAGACACTACCACAGCTCTGGTGCAGCACACAGGGGCAGCTGGAACCTCTGAGGCTGCAGCAGCATTCTAATGGAGATAGGAAACCAAGGGATGGAGTTTGAGCACTCTAGTCTGAATGATTAATTTCAGGACACACAGAAGTGGCATGGAGGAGCAGGGAACCAAGCCTGTGGCTGCACATGGTTCAGAGCAGAAAGAAGCACAGGGATTTTATTCAGAGCAGTTAGTAGCGCACCAGGTCCAACCAAGGAGTCTCCAAGCCTGGGCAGCTCTTCTCCTTGTACTATCAAGGTGGCAAGGAAGTACAACACCATGCTTCATCCTGCTGCAAGATGCTGCGTCTTCTCAAGGCCTTGTGCTGGCACACAAAGCAAACCCGGAGGAGGAAGTTTGACTTCTGGGATCTTCTGCAGGTATTGCCCTGTAGTCCTCTACAGGAAGACTACAAAGATGAGCATTCCCCTTTACTGGTGTCAGCAGATATACCTTTATACTTGTTAATTTTTAGAGAAAAAAATTAGATTTGACAGTGTAATTTGAATCTAGTAAAATTTCAGAGGCAATTAAAGGTTTGCTTTTTGGCTTTTTTTCAATTCCTCTCTAGTAGAGACTAGTAAAGACACTTCCATATATATTTCTGAAAATGTCAGAAGCATTAAGGCTGGAAAAGACATCCAAGGTCATCGAGTCCAACCTTTGACCAATCACCACCTTGTCAAATAAATCACAGCACCGAGTGCCA
>VYZR01001264.1:1448-26668 GCA_013400675.1 Oxylabes madagascariensis | reverse complement strand
GAAAAGGAAAACTGGTGCTGTGAGTTATACTGTAACATGAAGATTGAAATGCCACTCCTCTAGAAATCCCTCAAAATGAGGTGGAAACAAAGAATATGGGATGAGATTCAAAATTTCTTAGAACTGAACTGTCTGTGAAAGAAACAAAAAATTCATCTCCCTAGTAAGTCCACAGTGAAAGTGAGGGAAAATCCCACTCATTGGCTATTCACTCCACACCCAGCAGAACCAGTTGTTGCTCTTTTTTATAGCTTCTTGCCCTTGTCTGTCTGAAGTGGCACAAGAGCTCTAAGCACGTTCCAGCTGAGCATCTCCAGCTAAAAAGGGTAATTTCTTAATGCAAAATGGCACATTTTTATCATTCTACCAAAATGGCACTGAATAGCATTATCCAGATTGTGAATATCTTCTGTCTTAATCTCTCCCTTGAAGGGACTAATTTATATTTGAATCTCATCATCTGTTAGTTGAATACTATTTAAAAACCCACAATCCATACTTCCCTAGGAAGGGTGCTCTTAAGTGCTGTCTTTGACACTATTTCAAATTAATCAGATGATAAGAATATAGTGATGTTTTTAAAGTTCACAACACCTTGATTAATAAGGCAATATACAATTTAAATTCTTGGTGAAATGGACTATAAAAATGGCTTCATCAAACCACAGGAGTATGAATTTGTCTTGAAACATTAATCACAGTAACTGTTAAAAGGACTGATCCTACTATCTTTGTTCAAGTTCCTATAACGTATTGCTTATCTAAGGAATGCTAAATCCGGTCTTTAACACAAACTCCATCTTTAAATTGTTTGAAAGACCCTCCAGTGCATGCAGCAGGGTTATGTATAACATCAGATACTTTTTATTTATAAAATCCATAAACTGCATGACAGGTAACATGACAAGCAACATTCAGAGCCTCATGGTAGGTGAAGTGGAAAGAATAAGGTACTTACACTAAAATCCTGTTACAAGGGCACACGAGAGAATGACAGAGCAGTTTCACTTGGACCAAGTAAACAGAAAGAGTCTGGGAAACCTTTCACCACTGTCAGAACATAAATGTGTCCTGGCAGCAGCTTTCAACTGAACACCTATTCATTTAGACAGAACTAATACATGAGGCATGTGTTCAAAACGTGCTCCTAAAATATGTCTGCATGCATCACTTGGGAATGAAGGGGAAAAATATTAAGAGAGCAGTAAAATTAGTGAAGTGGACCCCCACTGCTGACTAATCTAAACCATAGGAAATTATTTGTGCAACATACTAGGCTACTCCATAATTGTGGTATTAGCCTGTCTCTTCTTCCCCTTCTGACTGCCTGAATGCAGTATTTTGACAGGAGACAGAATGTACAGGTCTCTGTAGCATTGTTAATTAAGTATAACTGTTTATTTCCTAGGCCTGCATACAGATCTGCTGCTGAGAGAGGAATTGGAGAAATCAACGCTATGGAACACTGTATTAATACTAACTTGTTTACTCATAGCTCCTCGATCACCTCCTCCCATTGTTCAACTACCCCAGTGATCTTTACACTGTGCTTGCCTTGGACCTGCAAAGACAGAAAGCAAGCTAGGGAAATAGTAAGTGGATGCCATAAAACTGGCAACACAGAGTACAAGAGCAATGGTGGTCAGTTCTTCAGGGTACTGCTGCCTTGTTACTTATTATATAATGTACACATAAATAGTGCTATTTTCCACTTCCCTTGCAGGATCTGGCATTATTTATCTGCTACATATTCCTGGGTAGTATAATAGGAGCTAGAATTTCTGCCTAAATTTAACCTAGCACACCCTGGGCCTCATAACAAAGAAAATACTACCTAGCTTCTCTTACTATTTTCATTTTCCCCTGATAAGCACTAGCAGTACTGAGCCTTCTGTTCTACTATTAATGCAACCACTACACAAACAAATTTGCCTGCACAAACACAGCTGGGGATAGAGGCAAGGAGAGAGGGAAGACCAGGGGTCTAAAGGTGGGACAAATGCGAGACTTCTTTTTTTTGGTTGTATTATTGACTTAAGAAAATATAAATTGTACTTGCAGTTACAGCTTAAAAATTGAGAGGACAGTATGAGGAGAATTTTCCAGAGAATAAAGTATTGCAGTGTAAATGATACTGATTCCATGAATAAATCTGGGGACTACTCGACACATCTTACTAACAGTGGCCTTTCTTTTCAGTAAGAAACCCTACTAAGAGCACAGTAGGCTGTGAAATAAGCCCAAGACTAAACGTGCGAGTTGCACAGTAGAGGCAGTCACATTGCTGCAATTAGCTAACGCTTAACAAGAAAAGGGGGTAAGCAATGTCCTGTATGAGACAAATCACATCATCAAGGTTATTTACTAAGACACAGATCTTCAGAAAACTTTAGGTGCCTGGTCACCATGTATTTAAACATTGCTGTGCATAATAGCTGCCTAAATATCTAAGAGAGACTGATCCAATCTCCTGCTTTTCATCCTTTCATCCTTCAGTTTTATCCTTTTAAAAGAATTACTCAAAGTAAAAGAAGAGGTTAGCTTTCAATACTGCAAGGCAACAGAATAATAGGGCCTTAGAGATTCTTTGGGAGATGTCTGGTTACAAATATGCCTCCAATAGCAAAGGAAATAATGATAAGAAAAAAAGATTAGCTTGTGACTGTGAAGATTTCTAGATTACTTAGAGGTCAAGGATAGTGCCTAGATTTTTTTTCTTTTTTCCTTTCCTGGAAACATCCATGCGCATCCTCTTATGCGGGAAAGGACATTGCTGTCAACAACACAGCAACACCATTCAAATGCTCAGGGTTGTTTAGGAGAACCATACTTCCCCACTGCACACTGGAAACTAATTCCTATTGACCAGACCATCCATCTCCATCACCTCCAATCAGGGATTGGTCTGAACCTCCTGAATGAGTCCAGATGCTCTCTGGATCAAACGTCCCCAGCATGGCCCTTAGCCAGGCCTAGTCCAGCTGCTGCCTGGATCAAACCCCTCCAGCATGGCTCTCTGCCCAGTCTTGCTGCTCTCTGGATGAGGTAACAGCTCCTGGTCAGTCCAGTCCAGCAGCTCTCTCTCCTTTCTCATGAGCCAAACAAGCACCACAAACTCCTGTCAGGCCAGCTTACTGAGCATACTCACTCAGGTGAGAAAGCACATCCACTCTTGGATTCAGCTGGCAAGACATCTCTCCAAAGACACTACGGTTACAGGAGCTTGAGTAAATTGAAACTTTCTTTGATGAATTATTTACCTGACACACTTTTGCAGCCACTTAGTCATGAAGAAATACAATTTCGGGCTGACCAAAACTAGCTTCAAATTGGTGCCAAAATCCTCCAAGTAGAATAAGAAAAAAATACATATTTAAAATCTCAATCTCACTTGTCCTATTACAAAGGTTAAAACTATGACATGGATTTTCTGACCTCTTTGGTTAAGTGTTACTTCTTTTTTCTTTGCTCCAGTTGTGAGTGTACTAACAGCAGATGGGAAACAGCTAGACTGTTCTCTGAAGTGCTCTCTGCCAGTATTTTTAGTCAATTCAACTCCATGGTATAGCACACAGAGCTGAGTGAAAGGAGAGGCAGCTCAGGAACTAGCAGGAAAGAGCGTGAGGAGACGGGCCAGGGGGAAACCACAGACATAACCCAAAACAGAGTGGAGAGAAGAATGGAGTAATGGCTACAAAAAAAGCAAAGCAGAACAGCACATACTGCAAAACCAATACTAAGAGGGGGAAAAAAGGGAATAAAGGCAGAAAGGGAAAAAATGAGAATAGGAAAGAAAAGCAGGCTAGAAGCTCACAGCACCAGATAGGAACATTTGCAGAATTCTGTTCCTTTTCTTTCACTCTAATTTTGAAAGGTGCTATAAACTTACAGCTTGTGAAAGTTCTAAATTTTGAGGGAGGGAGCACAAGGGTCTCTCATCAGAAACACATAAAAAATGCACTATTAGGGTACACTGCAATCATTACTACAACTAACATCACTTGCATACACTTAAGGAAAGCATAGGCTGTGAAATTCAAGTTGATTGGGTGAGATGGTGGCCTCAGCAAGGTTAACTGCACTGTCATCATTGTCTTCAACACAACCAGGACATCACAGTTTCTGTGAAAGACTCAATTCTTAAGTTCTTTCTAATTTTTATAATGTGTTTTTGACCATAATATATACTAACATATAAGAGTCATGGTAACTGCAAAGTTAATAAGACTATAATAAAGTAAAAGAGGACAGCAAAAATATTTCAAAATAACTTCTTACATAGTATTTATTTCATGTGTGGATTACACCACCGTCTTCTGCACTCTTAGTTTTCCTAGTGTGTGGGGACTCAAGAGCATGAAAACAATAGTCATAAGTATTGAAGTCTGCATGTATGGCACAATGTGTTTCACAGCTGATTTTACGAAATATCTTCGTATTAAACTTCACAGTATAAAATAACAGGCTGTAAAGCAAAGATCTCTACTGATCTGAAAGGTCAAGACACAGGATCAAGTGAATCGGCTCCCACAAAGCCAACCCAAAACAAAACAGGCTTCCTATGCCTTGCCTTCATCCCATGGATCATAAATGATAAATCTGTATTTTTAACTAAATACAGATTACAATAACAGTATCACCCACCTCCAGCTCCATCTTCTTGGAAAGAAGAATAAAAGAGACCTGGAACATGCCATTCAGCAGGCACTTTTTGCATCGTATGCTAACCAAACTGCTCTACGCAGTATTTTATTGGGCTCAAAACCAACGGCAGAGTGACAGCCGTCAATAGGAGGGCCCATGAGCAAATAATTCATTATAGTTAAAGCAAAGTGTCATTTGCTCGAGTAATCTCTAACGCTCTCTCTGATCAAGCTGCCGAAACAAAAGGAAGAATGAACCGGAGCGAAGGCGAATTTCTGCTTTTGTAGACCCGACCTCACGGACCCACCTGCGGGCGGCCAGCCCGTACCTGTTCTCGGACTGAGGAAGGGGCGTCAGGGGAGACCTGAGGGCTCGCACCACTTTCGGCGTGACAGCCGCTACTCCTGCCTCCTCCTCCCAGCCCCTGGCAAGCGAGACGGGAAAACAAAGTTGTCAGGACCAGTGATTGAACATCGCCCGGCGCGACCGGCGCCGCTCTCCTGCCCGCGACCCGCTCAGCGCCGCCGGCATCNCTCGGCCGGCGTGAGGGCGGCACCCGGGCGGCCTGCGCTGCCGGCCTGCGCTGCCCGCCGCTCGGGCCGCTGCCCGGTGCCCAGGGCGGCGGAGCGAGGGAGTCGAAACTGCCCAAACTTTAACGGGGGAGAGGGGCGCCGTGCGGGACGGCGGCGGGAGCAGGGTGCGGGGCTTTACCGGCGAGGGCAAGCCCTGCCCCGTGGCTGGTGTAGTGAAGCTATTGCTGCTGCAATAGCTCTTTATCTGAATTAAAAAGTAACAGTCAATGTGTCCTGTGTTTTGTCTTTTAAAAGTTATGTTATAAAAATAAGTATACTATAAATAAAAATGACCCCGCGTGGAATACTGTGTGCAGCTGTGGGGCCCCCGAGCATTAGAAGGATGTGGACCTGTTCAGAGAGGGCCATGGACAGGATCTGAGGGATGGAACACGTCTGCTGTGGAGACAGGCTGGGAGAGCTGGGCTGGTTCAGCCTGGAGAAGGCTCTGGGGGATCCTTGTTACAGCCTTCTGGTATCTGAAGGAGGCCTACAAGAAAGCTGGAGAGGGGCTTTTTAACAAGGGCACGTAGTGATAGGACAAGCAGGTTGGCTTTAAACTGAAAGAAAGCAGGTTTAGGTGGAATACTAGGAAGATATTCTTTACTGTGTGCGTGGTGGGGCAATGGAACAGATTGCCTGGAGAAGCCATGGATGCCCCATCCCTGGAAGTGTTCAAGGCCAGCTTGGATCAATCTGGCCCAGTGGAAGGTGTCCCTGCTTATGGCAAGGGGTGGTTGGAACTGGATGATCTATAAAGTCAATTCCAACCCAAAACATTCTATGAGTCTATGATTTGCAGCCGTTTTGGTAAAGAAATGTTTCTGTAGTAAGCTTGTATGTTTCTAGCTAATGGTGTGTTCAGTGTTGCTTTCACAAGCCAGCCAGTATGAGAAACCTAGCAAGATGACAAAGTGCCAATAACTAGGCCCCCTTTATTAAAAGAGTGGGTAGAAGAGATGCTATGATTTACAGCCTTTCAATGGTGAGCGTTCTGACACCTTGTTTTTGCAGGTTCCTCCCTATCCTTCATGTTTTCTGTATCTGTGAGCATTTCCTTAAGCCTTGGAGCTGCTGCTCATCAAACAATGGCTAGAAAGTCTCAAAGTAAGAGCTCTGCTACAACTATATTAACGAAGTAACACAGACTTGCTATTGTTAGTGGTTAGATACGACAATAAGAGGCAGCATGCCTATAGTGCACCAGAGGAACAGCACAGCACTGTCTATGATTGTGATGGGGTATGCAGGGAAACATCTAATCATGTTTTTGGGGCATTTGTTGGCTTTCTGGTGAGCAGGGCTGTAGGTGCTGGTGGGAGGGAGCTAGAAGCATTTGGTTGATGTCCCAAGGGGTTGCAGGTGTCTCACTGGTTCATTGCACAGTCCCCCTGGGAGCACAGCTCAGTTGTCTTCTTGGCTTTGAGGCTATTTTAGTTGTAATAGTGAAACAAAGGCAGAGTGAAGATTTCTGAAGTCCTGAAGAAGTTTGCTGGTCTGAGATTGTCGTGGATCATAAACGTCTGGAACATGAAGGTGATTCATCACCATTTCCCAAAAGCTTGCTTTGGGCCTGTCCTATAAAATCAGTCGACACTGTACACAGAGAAGTAGGGGACCAGCAGTCAAGCTTTTCAAGATACGTGTATGTTTATTGATCAGCAGATGCTAGAAATATCAATCCCCCCATCTGTAAAACATGAAGGCTCCTGCTTATGTTAGTGGATATCATCAGCTATTTCATAATACCCATTAAATACCCTGTGTAAAACAATAAGTCTTTCATCTTAAAAGCCTAGTGGTATTCAATTCCAGCTCTGAATGAAAGAAAACTAAGGATTACAGTCCAGAAAAAGATTTGGGTTTTGCCCTCAGTGTCATTTCCCTTTGCAATACAGTTTTCCTGTGAGTCCTGAGGTATCACTGTCAGCTAATCCATGGGAAATTCAGTGATGCCAGTGAAGACATCATATTTCAAGTTAGAGGTCTGCTGCCAATGCTAGTCTATAATACCAGTAAAGATTTTTTTTTCCAAGATCAGAAGGTTAATCTTTGTGTCATGTTAAAGTTCTTGCAAAGAAAATGGGAAGATTATAAACTATAGGCGTTTAAATTAGACTTGGGACTTGGTGCTTGTTGTTTACTAAGAAGTTTAAAAACATGTATTGATTGATTGTTACAGTATCTTTAAATGTTACCAGCTTTAATATCCTGGCACAGCAGCTTAGTAGAAAGGTTAAGTGACCCTACTAAAGGATGAGGTGAGAATCAGTGGTGAATCAGAATTCAAATTTAGGAATGTTGGATTCAAAAGACCAAGTTTCTCTTACATGGTGTTGCCATGTCAGAAGTGATGGTGTCAGATGATAGGATGTAATGTAGAGGGTCAAAATTATAACGGCACAGGTGCCAAACATGCCACACAGGAAAAGACAGAGACTTAGCAGTGCACATAGAGTCTGTGTCCCATCTCATCATCCTCCTCACAGCTGGAAGCTGCTGCATCTTGGCAGCATCCCCCATCCTCTGATTCCCATTAGCTTCTGAAGTCAGCAGGAATTGATAATTGCTGGCTTGCACAGAAGGAAAAGATCACTAATCAGCCAGGTGGTATCATCATGACTTTGTTACTGAGCTCCTACAGCCCTACTTAGCTGCTAATTTGGAAAAGCAAAATGCAAGCCTTGGTTATCATCCATGATAGGCTGCTGTCCCCCAGGTCAGCAGGATTGCATCTCGAAAGGAGTCTGGTGGAGGTGCCTGTGGGGCTTCTGGTCACATGGAGCCAGCTTAGCCTTCTTATTTCCAGCAGCTAAATCATATTAAGAAGCAATTAATGTTCATTAAATGCTTTCCTAGTGCTGCCTTCTCATCTAAGCAATGGCTGTCACAGGGATATTAGTTATTGTAAATAGGAGGAGAAATGACTGTTAAAATTAAGAAGAAGAGAAAGGTACTAAAGATGTTCAGTGAAACTGGAGTCCCATGTTCTGGGGAAGCATAAGAGGCCCCAGAGTGAGGTGTTGGTGCGAGACAGCTATTTTGGTATTTTTAGTGTATTCACAATGTGAGTGCTTTTAGCAAAAAAAACTTCCAGCAAATTCACAAAACAGAAACATATGTGTTTCAAACTGGGAGAAAGTCATTGGTTCATTACATTTCACAACTTCATTTATTTCCACCCACAGTTTTGGGGAACATGGTTTTACATAATGCAAGAACTAAGGTACTGTCTGCCAGACTTCAGGACATCAAATGGCCCCAATCTTCCCACTAAAGGAAAATCACAGAAAGCAATGCATTCCTGTACCCCATTAAAAAAAAAAAAAAAAAAAAAAAAAAAAAAGTTCAAACCAAATGATCACCTTGCGTGGCTGTTGCTGCTATGCTTTTTATCTTGCCTTAATGTTTATTCTCTATTTTTTTTTTTAGGACAGAATTTTGTGTCCTGTAACTTAAAAATAAGGCTTTATTAAAATAATAATTTAATAACTAAATTCAGACAATCAGTCTGTTGAGATCTACATAAACGTAGCTAAATTATTAGGTGTTTAAAAGCAGTTACATGTACCATCACTTAGAGATGTTCATCAAGTGTGCCAGTCATGACTCATCCAGTCAAGCATCATTCACCCTTTGGAGAAGGTCAAGGTGAAAAAAAATCAGGGCACATGGAGAAATCTTCAGTACTCTGAGTGTCTCATAAGGTTTCATACTTACCGAATCACAGAATATTCTGAGTTGGAAGGGACAGACGAGGATCATCGAGTCCAGCTCTTAAGTGAATGACCTCTATGGGGATTGAACCCATGACCTGGTGTTATTAGCTCCCTGTTCTAACCAACAGCAGGACTTGGTTTTTGTGCACTAAATGAATGATTTTTCACTGTTGTAAGCTATGTTTTTATATCCATCAGAGTAAGATATTGTGTGCACTTCACCAGATTCCTTTTTTTAGTTTAACTGAGAAACCAGCATCTCTTCTTTAGCAAGGATGATCCAGTCCAAAGAGATAAATACCCATTGCCAAAAATGCATCTTGTAGCATAAGTAAACTTGAGGCCAGTAACTACTGAAAATGAGTGCTCTACTTCCAGCCACTGTGTGAGCCTTCATCCAATTAAAGGCGCCACAGGCATGTGCCCATGACTGTAGTTCAGTCTGGTGTGTATGCTTTTCCAAAGGAAGCTGATGGGCCAAGAGGATCTGAATTACAATTAGGTACAAAGGAGGATTTTAATTCAGAAACATAAAAGCTTGCAAGTCATTAACCTGAAGAGAGATAATTTTTTTCCCCGTTCTTTTTTCTTCTAAAGGCTCTCAGCACGACATCTTAACATGACACTATGCAAAAGGCCTTACTGGGTCAGACTAGAACAGCATGTTCTTCAGGCAGTGCCCAGTAGCACAATCCCAGCAAAGAACTGTGCAGTGATCCATCCCTAGGACCCTTTCTCAGCTTCCAGCAATCAATGGCTCAGGAAATTTCTGAACTAGAGCTAGCTGTGCGTTTAGTTGCCTTTCATGGATTTTTCTTCCATAATTGTGTCTAATTGCTTTTTGAAACCATGTAAACTTCTGGCATCAACAGCGGCTTGTGCCAATGATTTCCATCCAAGATGAATCCTTCCATTACAATTAGCCCAGGAACAATTTGCAAGTCTCTGTTGTTATTTGGAGCTCTGATCTCCTTCGCTAAAGGAGATGATGAACTAAGTATTCTTTTGCAAAGAATTTTACAACAGTTGCACAAAACAGCGCTGCTGTTAATACAAATTCACAGCATCCATTGCTAGAATTCAGTGGGAGTTATTACAGAGCATACTGTGAATGCAAATTAAAAATAATGCACAACACTCAACCAAATCCTAATGGACCAATGGCACAATGTCAAATACATCAGGAGCAAAGACTTTTAATACAATTATTAAAACCCCAAGCAAACAAACAAAGCAAGTAAATTAGCACTGACAAAAACTGTTGGAGCAACATTTACTCATCATAGATCAGCATGCAGACTGATTGTATGGCTCCCAGAGGCTTTTAAAATGCCTGCATGGCTGAAGGGGGAACATGCCCCCAGGGATGTCACATAATGGAAGTGTTCTCATTGGGCACTGTGGTCAATGGTTGAGGTAATTAAGTCAAACTAAACATTTTTTTCCATCACTGAGTGTGACACAGTGTGTCCAGATGCCCATCTGTAGAAAAATCCTATTTGGGATCACATGATTGTTAAAGTGTGCATATAAAATACACAGTGATAGAAATGAGAAGCTATAGTGAAGTCCAGAATCATCTTTTACGATACAAGTGATGGGGTGTGATGGTCAGTTAGCATAATTTATGTTTGTGAAAAATCAGAGCAACAATTCAGGAAAATAAATGCATGATATGAGCAAATAGCAGGGATCACTTGGAAGAAGAAAAAAAAGGGACTGGTGTATGAAGGCCTAATCTTGGGATGGGAAGATTATCCACTGAGTTTCATCCAGGAGGTGGCCTGACTGATCAGTTCCAAATGTCTTTTTGGGATCACAGTGCACTGAGAAAGCTAGAGCCCTTTTTCNTTTTTTTTTTTTTTTTTTGCATTGCTATATTTCCTTTGTTGAAATTCACGAAATGCAGTAAATGGAAAAATAAGAAAGAGTCCTGTGCCAAAGTATGGGGATAGACTAATTCATTGCTCTGGAAGAACACCAAAGAAGTGGTACAGAGCACCATGAACTCATGAATTTGAGGGGTTTGGAGGAAGAAAAATAGGACCTCTGTCTTTAAACTGGGAAAAAGCCATTAACCTCATTAAATAGAGTTAAAAATATCACTGCCCAGATAGCAGCCTAAACATATTCTTACATAATAGTAATTCTCACAGTCTCTTCTGCAGTTAAAATTGTTGAATGCTCCATAGAAACATAGCAGCTGCAAATCCTGGATTTTCCTTCTATCATCAGGTACTTCTTAGGCTATTTGCAGCAGTGAAGTTAATGCTGATAAGGCTATGATACAAGGGAGGTGCCAAAGGGGTGCAGGTGAGGGATGTGGATGTCAACAGTGGGCTCAGCCAGATGGAGCTTGTGACTGGGATACCTTGCTGTGGAAAGGAGATCACCTGGAGGAGAAACCATGTCCCACAAATCATGGAGCTGTGTAGGAAAGTAATTGTGAGGGTGCTTGAGAGTCAGGGTTTGACATGGTCCCTTAGCTCAGATGCAGCTTTAAGCACATGTTAACCTGGGGCCAGTCTTGAGCTTCTAGTGACCTGCTAGTGTCCTCTGAAAGCTCAGTGTGTCTCTGAGGTGAAACATCAGTGTTTACCCAGGGCAGGGGGCATATCCATGCAGTGATGAGAAAAAACAAGACAGTCACTGAACCTTCAGGACATCCTGGGAAGAGAAATATAGCAAAATAAGCCATACCAAAAAAAAAAAAATGTACCTCTAAGCATTAGGATGGCTTCCTGTTTCAGAATCATCAGTGAAAGCAAGTGGGAGGAAAACTGTGCACAGTTCTTTATTTCTGTTTGTCTAGTAACATCTTGAGCCATTTATAAACTGGAACTGAAAGCCTTTACCTCCAAACAGAAATAAATCCAGGGTACTTTAAGAGCTATCAAGACATACAAACATTTGGGAATGCTTGATGTAAATCAGAGTTGTCACAGATGTCTTTTTTTCTCCATTCTGAAGAAATTTTTGGTCTGAACTATGCTGGTTGTAGACCAGAGTCCAAAATGGGCCAAAACATGACAGGATTCATGCCAACACATGCGAGAGTCATCTCAGCCAGTGCATGACCATTGCTGTCTTGCTGGGGAGAGGACTGGCAGCGGGGCAGTTGGACTGAGGCTGTCCCTGGCAGCTGCAAAGCAGCACAGCCCCTCTCTGGCATAGGGACAAAGTGAGAAACCTTGGAAGGCCTGTGCTATGGCTGGGGGCATAGAAGGTGGCAGGCAGAGGCCAAGGGAGGGAGTTAGGACATTTTCCTTCCCACAGCAGACCATCATCAATCTGGCTTAGCTCTCTCTGTGTCTCTCCTCTAAACATGTAGTGCTAGCTATGGGACTTGAGTAAATATGCTGATATCCCATACCTCAGTTACAGGCCTTGCTGATTGTATTGCAGCCCTGGCTCACTTTCATTAGGCTCTGCAAATATACTGCCATTCCTGCAAAATCTGTGTGCTGGGTAAGCTAGAATCTCTCCTACGCTCCTCAGATAGTCACTTATCTATTTGTCTCCCTCTCAATTACTGTACTTCCAGAGAAAGCACATTTTAATTTATTATATCCAGTGCCTTTGATGACCTGGCAGAAAAGAATTAAGGTCTAGCAGAGAGGAAAACCAAATGTAGCTTAGGAAGAGTGAGTGTCATCTGAACAGAAGGGATCAATAACAACTCTTATGTTTTGCATTTTTTTCAGAACAGGCATTCAGTACCTAGCTCCCAGGTAAGACTTTCTGCAGCACATGATCATTTTCTTCTTACAGATTGACCAACCTCATTTTTAACCTTGAGAGCTTTAACACCCCCACTACTTATTTGGACATCCCCTACAGTTAACAAGTCCATCTAAATAGACTTAGTTTATAAATATGTGGTTTGCACACATTTCTGAGTCTTTCATATTGAACAGCCTTGGCGTCACCAGTAGATCCGAAGAAATCTAAAAATGTATCAGTGTTTGGGAAGAGGACCCAAAGGGGAGAGCAGGAGCAAGGAGAGGAGGATGGAGGCTCCAGGACAGTGAAGAGGTGCATGGGGAGCATAGGGGCTCAGTGTAGGGGACAGGATGGCATGAGAAGTGTGTGAAGCCTGAGTACTAAGGGCAGAGGGAAGGGAGGATGAAGACATTTTCAGCTGAGAGGAATGCTGATGCTTAAAGTACCATTATCATGTGCTGGGGAGATGTGCATTTTAAATACCAGCATTTAAAATTCTTCGCCTTTAATGTTGTGTTTGCATATTGCATGAGTATGCATTTGACCAAATAGCTGAGTGTGTGTAAAAGTCAATTCTAAAGCAAGGAATCATCACTTGGAACCTGCAGCTGGAGAAAATTTATTCAGGCTCTCCAGATGTGCTCAGGCTCAGCTTGTCTGTCCTTAAGAGCAAACAGAATTTAGCAAGTAAGCAATATGTGAATTTTTTTTGATAACTGTTGGGTATGGTAAGGTCATGAAAAACTGAATGAGCCCCCTGCTGACAGCTGACCAGAGAATACCACAGAGAGCAGCACGCAGATGCAGCAGCACCTCCCTGAACTCTTAAATTACATTAAATTACTTGGATCTTCTTTGAGGAGAGGCAGTGCTTCAGCCTTTGCACCACCTTTTTCCATCTTGTGTGACTCAGTCTTCAGTGATGTGCATGGTGGAATAATTTCCCTTTTAGGGGAAAAAACCCCAACAACCAACAATCTTTTCACCAGGGATGAGATTGAGACCACATTGGAGGAGTTGGAACTGGCTCCCTTTCTCAACTACGGTGAACCACATTTTCAGCACTGAATTGCATGTTTGCATTTCTGAGGCACCTTAGTATCTCGCTGAGGACAACGTGTAGTGGCAGGTATCTGAAAGATCTGCTGCACAGGATATTTGCATGTAGCCTACTGAACCCTGTAAGACCAGAAGCAGTGCTGTCATGGGGCCTGTTTCCTGTGTGGAAACATCCAGTGATGCGTGTCAAGATCTGAAGCAAGATTATCTCTGAAAATTAAAAGGTGCCAAGTGATTCAAAATTGTGACATATTGATTTCTCTGTTTAGTCACCATATAATTCATAAAGCTGCAACACAGCACTATAACTCAATGTTTGGTCTATAATGACTGGCCCAGTTATAAATACTGTTTTATCATTTACTGACATTTTACATTTATTGAGCATGTATTTTATCTAGACTCATAAACAGAGTGCCAGGCATTTTTAACAAACACAAAAATATTTCAGGCTAAACAAAAGCAAGAACGCATCACTATGTGAGTGCACTTCCAATGCATGATGAGAAGGTGTTGCTGGATGTTTTGTGGGGAACTAGGGAAAGAGGTGTGGGCCAGGGAGATGTGAGCAGGGCATGGAGAAAAGCGTTGGTAGAGCTCCAGTAGGGACCCATGCCCTGTGTAAAAGTTGGCTGAGGTCCTAGATGTGACATGAGTGGTGGTGCTTTGAGCTGCACACTCATTTACCCCCACAAAGCATCATCCTAATCACAAACTGCAGCAGCTGTTGGAGGGGACAGCAGGGAAGGGAGCTGTGTTTTCCCCAGGCTTTGGGAGAAGAAACACTGAAGGAGCTCTGCAGTGGGCATGTGAAGATCAGATCTCTCTTGGGTTCTTTTCCTGGTTAAAGCAAACAGATTATTTTCTGTAGACTATAGCATGTGTACCCCAATGTTCAGGTAACATAACAGAAAAAGTGACAGAGCTCCCCCTTTGACCTTTGACTGTACTGATCTATTCTGTACTCATAAGGGTAAAATAGTATAAAATTTGGAAGTTTGGGTTAGATTCCTGAGCCCATAGGTGTTACTTTTCTTTTATTTCAGTAAAGAGAGCATTTTTAGGCAATTGAGCAAGTTATGAAATATAAACTTACCTCCACATTCACAATTTGTTTTTAAATAGCCTACAGATACTGTGTTTACGTAGACAGGATGCAAAATGAATAAATTATGTACAAACAAGCTGGTTTTGCCAGTTATAGATACAAGACCTTGTAAGGGCTTCTGGTTTTAAAGGAAAGCTGAAATTACACATTTTTATTGAAAGTATCAACCTCATTAGATCTATTTATATAAAGAATCCTTAAAAAACAAAGACACAAAATTTACTTTTATGGGACTCAGACGGCACATCATGGCTGGGTTTCATATTATCAGATACAGTCACATGAATTATATACATCCACATCTGAACCATTCACCCTGGTTCCATTTATACTTAAATGAAAGATACTCACTTCTGGAGAGAAATATATCTCATGCAAAAGTGAACATATTTAAGCTAATATTTATTATCATGTGCATAAAAAGCCCAGAGAGACTGTTTCAGCTACAGGTGAGGTAAAGCCCTCTTCTCCTGAGAAATATTTAGGGAATTAAAAGCATTCCTGTCCTCATCTGAAAACACTGATTTTTTTTCATGTATTCAGACATATTTTATGGGGTGACAGCAAGCTTTTAAATGACTATTACTTACATAGCCTGGCACACAACTGCTAGAGACACAAGGCTGAATCAAGTCACATTTTGACATGAACTAAGCTTGACAGATGTAGGGTTTAACTACACTTGCATGTTTAATTATGTGGGAAAAATAATTTAGAAACTTGGTACAGTGCATGTTCTCATGGCCTTGTTGACATGAGTTATCCTATCCATGGACACTGCTATATTCATGCTATCTACTTCAATTTCTCCTGAATTTAGAGCCAAAATTACCCTTTATCCTTTTCATGTAGAAGAAGTCTGCCACACTCATCTTGTAGCAGGTGTAATTTTTCAAGCACTTACCACAGAAATCAAAAGCAGCTTTGCTGTTAAATTCCCCAGAGAGCAGAACAAGTTGGTAGGAACTATGCAGAGAAATCCTGCATCCACCAAAATAACTGATCCATCATCTGTGGAGGGCTCTGGTACCCTGACTGGATGGCAGAGCACTACCAGGCTTGTGGGTCATGCTGTTCGTATTATGAAAGCCACAAAGTCACAAAGTAACTCTGCAAATTCAACTATCAAAAGTCCATTCTCCTCAAAGTTATAAGAGACTTGGAAAGAATATTGTGTTGATTTTTTATTTGGATTCATGAGAAAAACAGTAATTAATGAAAGTCTAGGTTCAGATCAGTGAACCACAGGATCATTTTAACTGGGAGACCTCTAAAATCAGAGTCCAACTCTTAACCCGGCACTGCCAAGTCCATCACTAAACCATGTCCCTCAGTGGCACACCTACATGTCCCTACAACTCATATTCTGTCAGGCTGAGCATGCTTCTCCAAGGAAAGGAGCTGCCACAGGTTTTAATGTTGAGCCATAAATGTGCCGGGTGAATGGGCCTGGGCACAAAGAACCCTGAGATCCACAAAACATGGTGAGTACAGACATAGCCCAGCT
This sequence comes from Oxylabes madagascariensis, assembly GCA_013400675.1. NCBI lineage: Eukaryota > Metazoa > Chordata > Aves > Passeriformes > Timaliidae > Oxylabes > Oxylabes madagascariensis. The sequence goes on along the minus strand of VYZR01001264.1, from coordinate 10,336 downwards.
ATGCAGGAGGCCTGCCTGGGTTACAGTACAGCTGGAATATCTTAGTGAACAAAGAGGAGCTAAACTCCTTAAAACCAGAAACGGTTGGCAAGAGTATTAAAAAACCTCTTAATCTGTTAAAACAAACAAAAAAAAGACTCAATCTGCAGTTCCTGGAAAATGACAGTCAAATTAAAACAAGAAATCTGCTCCTTAATATCTCCTGTGAACATGTTTTTAGAAATTTTCTCTGTTGTTTTTGAGTCATTGTACTGAGTTACAGAAGTGGAAGTGTTAAAATAATTTCTATCATGCAAAATATCCATCTATTCAATAAAAAGTTGTTTTAATTTTGTGAATTCCTCCTGAAGAAGTGTTTTGGGGAAGGGGAAGTAGTAATTAATGTAGATGGTGCTGCCTCAGAAGCTCAAGTTGTGAGCTTGGCTACACAAAGAGCTTGTTTTATGATTTTTCAGCTATTACTTTTTCTCAAAAAAATATTTACTGATGAGCCCTGTAAGTTTGAAATAATAGTTTTCATAGGATTTCTTCAATGCACTTACTATTTGATTTGAATAAAACAGATATTCTTTGAGTAGCTGTTTGATACTATAGTCTAAACTTTATGTAAATAACCTTTGTATTTATACATGAGCTGGGATCAGTAATTTGTCCAGGATATAACAATGTATTATACTGCCATGAAATTAAAAAGCAAAGAATTTGGTCATGAGTCATTTTAACTGTAAACCCTAAATTAGATTAGATTAGATTAGATTAGATTAGATTAGATTAGATTAGATGAGGGGTGGTTGTCTTTCCCTGGCCAGGATTAAAATGTTGGCCATTAAAATGTTTGAAGATCAGGAAAATATTCTCAGGACAAAATCTCAAGAAATTGAACTTTGCCTGTGATTTAATTAGGCATCTTGTGTCATTTAGTGCTTCTCTCATTGCTTAGTCACTGGAGTCATGAGATTCTGAAAAGCCAAGCTTTTCCTTTATAAACTAAATTATTATGCCTTAAAATTGCTGAGGAGAAAAAAATAAAAAGGAAGCCCCTCAGTGTTAATGAAACCAAAGAGAAAAAAAAATTGAGTCTTTTGGAAGAACTAGTGTGTTCCTATGCAGGTTCTGTAAAGCTGTGATTGAAAATATCAGCCATTAGTAAGCAACTAACATGGAAAAGAGACTGTATAGTTTAGAGTGATAATTTTTCAAAGCATTTTCCACCCCTTGGTCCTTAGAAGAAAGCCCCAAACAAATAATGATCAGGCAGAAGAGCTCCAGCCTGTGTTGGAGCACAGTCCAGAGCCATCTCCATCTCAGCGCAGCAGACGGCGAGCGGCGCAGGGACCAGATTGCTCCTGTCTGGCACCGCTGGGACTGCTGCCTCCTTCCTGGCAGTCACTGACTTTCACAGTGCTACCAACTCAGTGGCAACGACCCTCAGTCAGCCAGCAAATCAATGCTTTTCTACAGCTCTCACAGCCGTGCTCGTGCTCTGGGACTCGATGTCTACGCCAGGCTGTCCTGAAGGAGAGAGGAGGGATGTGGGGAAGGGGCCCCAGGGCTGATGTGCACACCTCCGGTCCCGTCCCGACACGTTCCAAGTGGTACAGGGTCTTTGCCTCTAGAGCTCGGCCTGGGCAACACCTGAGACATTTAAGTTCATAACAACCACTCTGTATGTTTGGGGCAGCCTCAAAGCCTCTCTCCAACCATGTCCGAGACGGAAAAAGCAAAAGGAGAAGGATGCAACCAGTAAGCTTTCCCTTGGTGTAAACCCTCAGCTCTGTGAAATCTCCAAGTTACTGATTATCTTTGGACTGTCTTGTTAAAAAAAACCTAAGGGTTTTTTCTTGCAGGAATTTGTCTAAATTCCTCTTGAACTTCCTTGTTACATGGAATTGAATTTTGCAGTTTGGTTGGGAATTATGTTAAAAAAAAAAAAATCTTTTATTTCGTTTGCATTGGATATCTGATAATTTCACAACTTGATTGTTATGAATTACAAATAACGGTTAACATTTTCTCATTATCCTAGTACCAGACATTGATTTAATTAACCTTGTCTTAATCCTTCTCAGCTTATGGGCTCTTTCCAATTTTTTTACATCTGGAAGCAATTCTCAAAAGTCTTGAAAAACTTAGGAGCAGAGCTTATGAAAAATCCATGTTTTCCAGGATTTGTCTTTTAGACAGATAATTTGGCATTGTCCTCAGTAATTAATTTGCCAGTACCACATGCCATATTTCTAACAAGATCTTTTTCTCACATATTCAAAATATACAGGAACAACGAACTGGCCATCTTTTACCTGTGGCTGGATCAAAGTATTAAGAAATATACAAAATCAGAACAACAACATAAATGTTTTATAAAGGAAAAAATGTGATATGAGATTGTATCTTTTACCAGCAGTAGGAAAAAAACCTGAAGAAATATTGCTTCAAGGTTTTGTAGAAGCCTAATTTGAAGCAACTATTTATAGATGCTGCATGTTATGTTAATTTGGCTTCTCCTAACACACAAAGGCTTCCTTTGAGAGCTTTTGTAAAAGAAGGAAAAAAGCAAGCGGCCCTCACAAATAGAGATATGATAAAAGCTGCTGTCATTATAACAGATCTTCAGAAAGAGAGAAGGAAATGCTGAGACACCATTCATCACTTTGAGAAATGCTCACAAACGGCTCTGGGTTAGGTAGGACTAGCTGCAATTTTTATGGAGAGGGATATGTTATCAGAAAAGTGCAATTTTTCCTTTTTTACAGGTTGTTTCAAATTCATCCCAATTTCTGCCAGTGTTATTTGCAAGAATTCATTCAAATACCTCAGTCAAAAAAGTCAGAAATAATTAATTTCTATTTGAAAATAAAGTTTGTTGCCCTGAAATGTTGTTGGGTTGGGGTTTTTTTCAGAAATGGGATGTGAAGTTTTCAGCTTCTAGACTGTATACAAACAGATCATTTTGAATAGATTATTTTCATTGTATTGAGGGCATTGATCACACTATTTTTTCTACTGCATGACTGTAGGCATGAAAACCAAGATTTTTGACATGGGAAAAAAGACCAGAACTAATGAACTATTGACAGTGCATATGAATAATAGATAACAACCAGAAATGAGCTGTTTTTTGTATTATTTAATCTTATTTTTTATTTTTGATTATTTAAAGGGGATAGTGACATCGTGGCCACCTTCACTGATTGTTTTACCCATAAAAATGCATTTTTTTCAGGAAGAGAAAAAGAAAACCTTTACAAATGAATGTCTGCAAACACAATATGGTTAAGATATAAATGTATAGTTGGAAATTATATGTCCATGGATGCTGCTCTGTGGCCAAGTTCTTTCCACTCTCCTGCAGATGGACATCAGCAGAGTGAAACCCTTTGTACAGTGGAAAAGTCCACTCACACTGTAGACATCTTCTAGAAATATAGTGCTGGGTTAATTTAAAAATGTTAACAAAACACTAGAAATCATTCACTTGGAGATTATTACAACTCATTTCTATTAAGCTGGTTTTCCATTAGTCTTTACTAGTGCCATTAACCAGACACTCAAAATCCCAGTCACCTGGGCAGTGCTCAAAGAGAAGCTTCTGTCCAGTTGATGGCACAGCAGCATCAGCCCCATACAGCTGCTCTGGGTACTGCCTGTGGGGAGGGAGACGAGGCAGGAGGTGGCAGGCCAGCTGCTTGCCTGCACAAAAAGTCCATCCACCAGCTGCTGGGGGTGGCCTGGGAGCACCCTGGGGGATTTGTCTGGTGTGAGCAGGCATGCAGCACTGCCCCAGGGAGGGCAGAAACCACAGAGAGGCTGACAAGGTTTTAAAAATTACTTGTCTGCACTCCAAAACCATCAAGCAAATCACATTGTGTAAATTGCCCACATAACATGGACGCATAAGTTGAGCACTGAGGCTTGGAAGATCTGATGCCTGTGCAGGTGCCGCTGGCCACAGGGGCTCTGCCAGCTTGCACAGCGATTTTGCTGTGGTGTGCACTACATGGTGTTGACTTAACTTCATCCCAGATATTACTTGAATGAACCCACACCATGAAATAACATCTTGGAGTAATAAATCTGTGTCTTGACCAGACGTAAAAATGTATTTAAAGCAGTCTCACTATCTCTTATAATTCTCTCTCCTAGCAGTAGCTAGGCTGGCAACATGTAAAATCAGGGGTCTTGTCATTTTTCAGATCAGGGATAGCAAGTAATCAGTAGCCTAGAAACATCACCATCACACTCATCTCCTTTGAGGTAGTAGCTGATACCAAGACTACAGAATCAAAATTAATCCTTCTGGACATATGGTTAAGTCAACATAATTTTTCATCACTCCATTCCTCAGGGATGGAGGCAGAGAGCATCCAGACCTCCTTCATCCTATTATTATGGATGTTATTATCACTACTTACTGAAATGCAATGTAGACCAAAAAAAAAAAAAGAACACTTTCTTCCTGGTAAAGGACCTGCCTTTTAATTTTTATTCTAGCATTTTTCAGGGTAGGGGGCGGTGCTATTAAAACAAGCTTAATTCTGCTGGGATAATTAATTCATTTATATTCTTCTACACAACTGTCTTTCCCACACTTAGTCACTGAGCCACTCTGAATTTTCAGTTGATGCAACCAGATAGAATTGAATTGGAAAAAGCTGACATTTCCAAACGTGCCCAAGTAGGAAAGGATTCAGTGGTTCCAAGGAGTAGAGCCAACTGTAAAAGACCATTTGTAACATGATACATCTGGAACCCTAAGCCACCCTTTTGTTTTACGAGCTTCTAATCCCACTATTTTAATGTGTAGTGCTTTCCTTTTCCATATGGGAGGATTTTGATCCCATGCTGGTTTCTTTTGCATCTGCTGTGAAGAATTTATATTGTAGCTGTCAAGGGAATTCATCATAGGGACAATCAGTGGTCCGTGCCCTGCAAACCACACTGGATCCCAGTTAGCCCAGGACAGGCTGATTATGTAGGGTGAAGAGTACATTTAAAGAAGTTAGTGACTGAGCCTTTGCCATTTCAATGATTAGACTTTGACCTTAGATTCAAAATATTCATTTGCATTTGTCACAAAAGTGGTCACTGAGGTATGCAAGTTTGCTGGCTCATTTTCTAACAGCCTATTTTGCAGCATATTGAGGTATTCCATGCCCTGGGAGAACAATCAAAAGCTTGTTTTACCTAATAAGGAAACTGCTGAGGCAGATAAATAACCATTCTGTTTTCCAATATATTTCACACTGATTAATTTTCCAGTTTTATGAAACAAGCTGCAGTAATCTTTGAGTCAGGTTCAGCAAACCAGTGCTTGACTTTAAGTAGAAAACTACTGATGTCGCTGGGCAGATGTACACAGGCTTTCAAAAGACCAAGGCTCCCATCAACACCAAATGACACCACCCTCTTCAATCTCCCTCTTGCTTGCTTCTGGCTGTAGCAACACTGACTTCCATTGTAACTGAAGTATATTTTTATTTGATACTTGCAATATTATCTTGTAAGATCTTGTGAATCAGCCCTGCAAAAGTTCAAGTTTCATAAAAGAAAAAATGAAGTTCAATTTTACTTTTCTAATTCCTTTTCTATCATTTACAATTTTCTCTGAATCAAGTACTTTGTGGTAGAGAAGCTGAAGTGTTTGGCCAGCTGGCTAAAGGAACAGCTGAGCTGTTTGCTCCTCAGATGCTTTTGTGTTGTAATTCTGTCCATGAAGAATGTTCCACAAACTATCAATATTAAATACTTAGTCTTTCTAACATTAGTGCTGGTAGGCATCACATTCCTGAGAAATTAATTCATGCTTCTAAGGCACATAGTCAAGTTTTGCTTAAGTTAAGCCAGTAGGAACAGAATAAACATAAAGCTCATGTCACTTGCCTTTTCATGCTCAACTGCCTGGATCTCTGCAGCACTCAGGAGATCACTGGTGTGCTAGAGGATCAAGCTGTTGGCACATTACGAAGGATGAGAAGAGGTGCCTGTGACATGGCTGCGGGAACCTTACCAGAGGACTTGCACAGTTCCCTTCCATTTCTGTTCCCTGCAACACGACATAGGAACACCATAACTCCCTGTGTAATACTTACGCCTGCCAGCCATGTCAGAGCCTCATGCACAGATCCTTTCCAAGGCAATAACGAAGGGTGTTGAATCCTTACACTGAGACCTCCTGGTCTGTGCATGTAGGAAGGCTCTGGCATCGTATTGACAGCACAGCCAGCAGCCAGGGAAGGATTCCACACATAGGTTTAAACATTCCTAGCATGAAAGGTGTCATTTAAGCGTCAGTCATCATGTTCACTGCTGGCAGAGGGCTAGGTGACTCATTTTATCACCAAGGCTATTCCTAGAAAAAGAAAATGTAAGTGCTTTAGAAAGGCAGAAGGGTTCCAAGTACACGAAATCTTATAGTCTTCATAGGAGAGCCCAAAGTGTTGCCATTAAGCACCAATGAAATCCCTAGTGATTAATGATCAGAGGAAATAGAAACGGGTTTGTGTCACTGGCTATACAGCATCACCCAGGTCCCACAGCGGCATCAGAGGTCTCTGGTGCCAGAGACCAGAGACCCAGGCACAGGTGATCAGTGTTTGGGTTGTGGGTCTATGGTATTTTACAAACTGTTAACAGCTGCGTGAGAAATACTTCAACATCCTAAACAGAGAACTCTGAAACAAGCACTGCTTTGTTTCTCATGAGCATTAGTTCACCTCTTAACCAAGCTTTTTTCCTGCCAATGGGAATGATTTCCACTCAGGTTATTGTTATATATTGTTAGAGAAATGAAGAGGGTGTTGCACTCAGGGAATGTTTTTAAAGTCAGTCACCCTATCAATCCTCTTTTGTTTGCTTTGTGGAGTTGTCTCAGGGTACACAGAATGGCTTGCTTTCAGATTAAATTAAACCAGAAGACAGGCTACTGGGCTGGGTTGTATCTAGTGGGCTTCAAGCACTAATGGCATTAATAGCCTCCTCCATCCCCCTCCATGCCCCCACCCTGGATAGTGTGGACATTGGATCCCCAGTGGCAACTCTTTCACCCCACAGACCCACTCCTATTGCAAGCCACTACTCAGCAGTATGGGCATCCATTCAGATATTCTGACCAAGCTCCTGCTGATTTATGCCTTTGCTGATCTGGACAGCAGTATGGGGCCTCTGACATTTCCAATTGAATTGGAGCATGTTAACTGCCACATCTTCAGCCTTGCAGGTTGTAAACTTCAAAATCTGTAGACTAAATTCACTGACTGTATGTCAGGGTGTCCATGACCTGTCCATGTCCATGTCCTCCTCATGGAACTCCCTGCCCTCCAGCTCCTTACTTCATGACTCATCATAACCTTTCCTTATCACTTCTTTACACAGGTGGATGGTTGCACCAGCTCTGTTCCTTCCCTGAAATATAATTTGAAGTCATGCAGTGTAGCCAAGCATAGAGAAGTTAAAATCCATTGGGTTAGCAGGCTTGAGAGAGGGTATTATGGCAAAAAGCATTCTGGATATTGCTTAACAACTATTTTATCTATCTCAGTGTCCTGGTTTCAGCTAGAATAGAGTTAATTTCTTCTCAGTAGGTGTTACAGTGCCGTGTGTTGGATTCGGAATGAGAGAGGTGTTGATAACACACTGATGCATTTTTTTGCTAAGTCGTTTTATTCTAAGTCAAGGACTTTTGTTTTTGCTTGTCTCAGTGAAGAGATGCANTGTTAAAAGAAAATTGTTATAAACGTTCACGTTTAACAATAATTGCTAGTTAATATGTGGACTTATTTGCCCTCATATTTGTGGTGTTTTGCCTGGGTTATACGTGTAATACATCACTTGCAGTACACATTCTCTGTGGTGTATTTCATAGGCTGGGTTTATGATATGATAATGTTGCTTGTCGGGACACCAACCTAGTAGATGTATTCAGTATTGCAGGCACCTCTGTGCTTTGGGGGTCATCTACTGAGAACAACAAAAAATCACACCTGTGGCTTTTTCTCCTTTTTCTCTGAGGAACAACGTATGGGGGAAACACCTTCCTATATTTTCTTCTCCCCTCCTTTATTCCTTCCTTGTCCTCCAGGCTGATTACAGTAGTCAAGAATTTTAAAGACTTTGTATATCCTGTGACTGCCCTTGAAACCAAACTGGTCTTTTTGCTAGGAGCCAGCATGTTGTTGCATATGGTTTGGGCTTTCAGACAAATAATTAAAAATATTACCCAGAGATCTGCCCAAAAGCTGGATAGTTCAGAGTGGTGGGGTGGGTGGGATTGTATGAGCAAGTCCCTAGGGCAGTGGGCACCTCCAGTGTGTTTGTACCTTACCCCTCAACACATGCAGAATCCAGGAAAGCAAAATATTCTTAAAAAAGTGTCTTATTACCCTGGCACCCCCCAGAAGACCCAAATCACTGTGACGTGTTGGGGCCCGGCCCCAGCCTGGCAAGCCACGTTCAACAGTGCTCAGTGTCCTAAGGAGGAAAAGGTCTTTAAATCTGACAATATGACAACAGACCCTGCAACTGCTCCAATCCCAGAACAGGCACCGCCACTACTCCACCCCTGAAAATCACTCTGCATACTGCAGATCTTGTTTCTATCTTCTCTGCATTTTTGTTTTGCCCAGAATGAATCAGTTCAGGAGTAGATTGCTTCCTGAAATCTGAGGACTGGCCAAAAGTCCATACTCAAAAATGACTTTCAGACAGAAAAAAAACATCAAGGTAATATATGGACTTGACAACTCAGCTATAAGCACCTGTTCATCTCTTCATAGATGAAGTTCAGTTGAGCGTATCTTGCTTCTAAAATTGTCCTGACACTACTGGGAATCTTGGCTCAGAGTAAAGGAAATGAGCAAACCCAGCAGCTCTGCCAAACTCAGTGCTATGAA
>VYZR01001257.1:22612-45145 GCA_013400675.1 Oxylabes madagascariensis | reverse complement strand
CTGTAGTAGAGGAGAGCAAGAAAAGTAGAACACCAAGATAAGCAACTCAGTGGTAAGATCCTATCAAATTTACTGCTATCTTTCTTTCTCTTTGTTTGTCTCTGCAGATTAGATGCCTGTAAACAAGAGTCCTTTGAGACTCATAGCAAAGCTCTCTCCAAGCCCTGTGATGAAGGTGGGTCTTGCTGTTATTCAGATTTTTTTCTTCAACATTTTCTTCTTCAACACTTTTTTCTTCTACACTTGCAGAAAAAAAAAAAAAAGTTACAAGATGGAAGTAGCAGTTTATAAGTTGCAAAGGTGTTCCTGCCTGCAGTATTCAATACACTGCTATGACTTGTTTTTCTGAGCGTGGTGTGTAGCTGTTATGTCTTGCTGCAACACTGTTGGTCTCTTGGGTTGACAAAGCCAGCAGGCTTCACATCCTTCTTCCAAAGAGGTGTTTTGTTTGGTTCTACATTTGGAGAATTATAATACAGGTGAGCTAATATGACTGTAANTTCTCCTTCTCCTTCTCCTTCTCCTTCTCCTTCTCCTTCTCCTTCTCCTTCTCCTTCTCCTTCTCCTTCTCCTTCTCCTTCTCCTTTTCCTACAGGTCTCATATGTCCAAGCCAGGAACCCAACCTCAGATTCACCACCTACTACAAGTATTCAACTTTTGCCTTGAAGTCTGGAGCCCACCAAGCCTTCCTCACACACCTGGGTGTGTGAATCTACTACTTCCTCAGTCAGTGCCACGTGCCAGGCCAGGAATGCAGACACCAGACAGGATCAGAGCAAGCACCACTAGCTGGGACCTCACACAGTAATGAGTTATGGCCTGGTATGCAGCCATACTGGGGAACAGTGTGTTCTCTGTAGCATTCTCAGGGATGCTTTTCTTTAAATTCTAGATCTTACCTGATACCTTACTTGACACTGGCTATGTCTGGTCCTAGTTTTAATCTGAAACGGACTCACTAAAATCTTCTCTATGCACAGTAGAAACAAAAGCTAAGCAGGTCAGTACAGAGAAGCCTTAGGCACTCTCTCCATGTCCAAGAGCAGAAATCAAAAAAGCATAATAAATCAGCAGAAGTTGAAGCCATGTGACTGTGCCTTGGTAAAGTTTAGCAGGGTTTTTGAGAGATTCAGGATTGCTTCTGTACTGTAAGTGCTAATGATAAGGAAATTCTCTTAAAATGGGTATTTCTGGGGTTATAGCCTTTCGTCAGAAGTCAGTGGGCACAATATTCTCTCTTTTTTCCTCCAACTTGTTCAGAAATGTCACATTTGAGACTGATATCTGAAAAAACTCTTGTGATGCCAGGAGACATTTTTATTTCCAATTCTGTGATAACATTTCCGGAAATAAATTCTGCCAACAACAGTAATTAAAGAGACCTTCCAACTGTGCCTTAGGCTGCCCTTTCATGTTTGTTTTCTGCTCAGGCAACAAAACTGGTCATGACAGTGAAATATTCTGCTGCCATATCTTAGAGGCATATGTTCAGCAAAAAAGCCTTGCTCAGTTTCTAGATTCCCAGCTCAAATAATTAGCAGCATTTGCTATTAAACCAGAAAGAGCTGAAATTTATAACTCCAGATGTTTAAAGACTATATATTACAAAGGTCATGTTATACATCCAATCTTACTACAACACTTTCCCAGGGAACACCTTTTTTTCCCCATTTCTGGCAGATCACTGTGGCCGTCTTCACTGGCTAAGACGACATTTTAAAAAAGCCTCTAAGCTTCAGGAGTGGGAGCAAGCGCTGTGCCTTTTCTGCACTCTTTCAAGAAATAGACACCTTTTCTTCTCACTGAATGCCCTTGAGAGTATCTCAAATTATGATCATCCTTACTCTTCTCACCTCAGGTCTTCTCACTGTGCATGCCTTTCTAACAGCTTCCCTTGATTTTCTTAATTTTGCCTGATAGTGACTCTAAACCCAACTGGAGCAAAGCAGAGCAGCAGACATTCATCAAGACTTTCTGTTTCAACCTCAAATGCCACGGCCTCTACTAGAAACAAATAAGCAAAATTAAAAAAAAAACCCCACAAACAAATCTCAACACCATCACAACCAAAACTAAAACCAGAAATGAACAAAGAAAAATAACCCCAAAACAAATCAAAACAATCATGCAAATGAAAGAAAAAATCAAATCCCAACACATATATCTTTAGTACTGTGTGTGAAGTTTGGATTAAATTATAATGAATCCTATTTCAAGAAAGAAATTTGCAAAATAAAGTTTTAAAAATAAAGTTTTCCACAATTTCTGATATTGCTTCTGTACCTTGCTAATGTGACAGAAAGTAGTACAGTGTCTAGCTTTTCAAGTACATCCTTTCACTTCTCTTGAGACCTTGCTAAAGAAATCTGAAACATTATCAGTAGAATAAATGCTACTTGGTCTGCAATTAAAATTATGATCAATACCAGGAGTAGTCCAGAACACTTTTTTTATACCTTTGAGGAGCACATGCAACAGCCAATGTCTTGACTGAACAGCTCAAAAACAGATTGTGTAGGTTCAGTGTAAAGTTTGAAATTTATCATGTACAGCTGAGAAGAAAATTCTGAGAGATGAAGTAATCTCTTCAACACGCTCTAATTGAGGCAGAGCAGGAAAACAAGTTCAAAGCTGAGAGTTTTTAAATAATCAGAAACACAAGGTTATTTGCATAATGTTTGACTGCTTCCTTAGAAATGTAACAGAACAGAATATCTAAAAGATGATGCGTGCTGCAAGGTCAGCACTGATAGCAACTGTTTTCTTTAATACATTTAAAGTTATTTAAATTAATTAGCATGACTTAGAACTGACTTGCAGAAATAAATAGTGATACATTTTCAACTTCATACCGTGGGGAAAAATGACTAATGAGGTATCTGTGAAATACAGAGGCCTTGGATGGGTGTTTTATATAATGGATATTAATTTAAAATAGCAGTTAAAAATAAGCTATAGTTTTACTCTTGATTCTGAAACAAAAGATTTTGTTGAAAAAAAGAAAAGAAAAATGAGATGGTAAGACTGTAAGAAAATTCAGTCTGGAAGGTAACTTAGGAAGTCATCTAGTTGAACCTGCAGCTCAAAGAAGGGTCAGCTGTTTTTTTTTTTTCCACTTTGACCTTAAAGATCTCCAAAGATGGAAATTGCAAAAGCTCAGGCAACTTCTTCTGCTACATGACTGTGGTAAATAAAGCTCTCCTTTTAGCTATTTTGAATATCTTTCATTTTAACTTCTGTCCTTTTTTTTCTGAGCCTCCTAGCATACAACACCATGAAAAACCTGACTCTATCTTCTTGTTGTTTTCTTCTTCAGAACTTGTGTCAGCTGTCAGTAATACATTTGTCTCAGTCAGCAACACTTCTTTGTCAGTGAATATCAGATCCAACTGTGCATCACCCTTGTTTGCCACAACAAGTGTTTTAATGAATAAATTATCTTTGACACACGCCAAGAGTTTCCTTAATTGCTTGCATCCCACCATGTTGCTACTCCAGCAAGGATATGCAATTTATGGAGTTACTGGAACCATTTAAAAAAGGCTTCTCTACAAAGCTGTTCTTTAGTCAACTGTCTCCCAGCATGTATTGGTGCATGAGGTTATTTCTCACCAGGTGCAGAGCTTTCATTTCCCTCTCTTAAAGTGCAAGNTGAAATTTATAACTCCAGATGTTTAAAGACTATATATTACAAAGGTCATGTTATACATCCAATCTTACTACAACACTTTCCCAGGGAACACCTTTTTTTCCCCATTTCTGGCAGATCACTGTGGCCGTCTTCACTGGCTAAGACGACATTTTAAAAAAGCCTCTAAGCTTCAGGAGTGGGAGCAAGCGCTGTGCCTTTTCTGCACTCTTTCAAGAAATAGACACCTTTTCTTCTCACTGAATGCCCTTGAGAGTATCTCAAATTATGATCATCCTTACTCTTCTCACCTCAGGTCTTCTCACTGTGCATGCCTTTCTAACAGCTTCCCTTGATTTTCTTAATTTTGCCTGATAGTGACTCTAAACCCAACTGGAGCAAAGCAGAGCAGCAGACATTCATCAAGACTTTCTGTTTCAACCTCAAATGCCACGGCCTCTACTAGAAACAAATAAGCAAAATTAAAAAAAAAACCCCACAAACAAATCTCAACACCATCACAACCAAAACTAAAACCAGAAATGAACAAAGAAAAATAACCCCAAAACAAATCAAAACAATCATGCAAATGAAAGAAAAAAATCAAATCCCAACACATATATCTTTAGTACTGTGTGTGAAGTTTGGATTAAATTATAATGAATCCTATTTCAAGAAAGAAATTTGCAAAATAAAGTTTTAAAAATAAAGTTTTCCACAATTTCTGATATTGCTTCTGTACCTTGCTAATGTGACAGAAAGTAGTACAGTGTCTAGCTTTTCAAGTACATCCTTTCACTTCTCTTGAGACCTTGCTAAAGAAATCTGAAACATTATCAGTAGAATAAATGCTACTTGGTCTGCAATTAAAATTATGATCAATACCAGGAGTAGTCCAGAACACTTTTTTTATACCTTTGAGGAGCACATGCAACAGCCAATGTCTTGACTGAACAGCTCAAAAACAGATTGTGTAGGTTCAGTGTAAAGTTTGAAATTTATCATGTACAGCTGAGAAGAAAATTCTGAGAGATGAAGTAATCTCTTCAACACGCTCTAATTGAGGCAGAGCAGGAAAACAAGTTCAAAGCTGAGAGTTTTTAAATAATCAGAAACACAAGGTTATTTGCATAATGTTTGACTGCTTCCTTAGAAATGTAACAGAACAGAATATCTAAAAGATGATGCGTGCTGCAAGGTCAGCACTGATAGCAACTGTTTTCTTTAATACATTTAAAGTTATTTAAATTAATTAGCATGACTTAGAACTGACTTGCAGAAATAAATAGTGATACATTTTCAACTTCATACCGTGGGGAAAAATGACTAATGAGGTATCTGTGAAATACAGAGGCCTTGGATGGGTGTTTTATATAATGGATATTAATTTAAAATAGCAGTTAAAAATAAGCTATAGTTTTACTCTTGATTCTGAAACAAAAGATTTTGTTGAAAAAAAGAAAAGAAAAATGAGATGGTAAGACTGTAAGAAAATTCAGTCTGGAAGGTAACTTAGGAAGTCATCTAGTTGAACCTGCAGCTCAAAGAAGGGTCAGCTGTTTTTTTTTTTTCCACTTTGACCTTAAAGATCTCCAAAGATGGAAATTGCAAAAGCTCAGGCAACTTCTTCTGCTACATGACTGTGGTAAATAAAGCTCTCCTTTTAGCTATTTTGAATATCTTTCATTTTAACTTCTGTCCTTTTTTTTCTGAGCCTCCTAGCATACAACACCATGAAAAACCTGACTCTATCTTCTTGTTGTTTTCTTCTTCAGAACTTGTGTCAGCTGTCAGTAATACATTTGTCTCAGTCAGCAACACTTCTTTGTCAGTGAATATCAGATCCAACTGTGCATCACCCTTGTTTGCCACAACAAGTGTTTTAATGAATAAATTATCTTTGACACACGCCAAGAGTTTCCTTAATTGCTTGCATCCCACCATGTTGCTACTCCAGCAAGGATATGCAATTTATGGAGTTACTGGAACCATTTAAAAAAGGCTTCTCTACAAAGCTGTTCTTTAGTCAACTGTCTCCCAGCATGTATTGGTGCATGAGGTTATTTCTCACCAGGTGCAGAGCTTTCATTTCCCTCTCTTAAAGTGCAAGAGGTTCCTCTTCACAGATTTCTCCATCTTCTCAAAGTCCTTTTTTTATGGCAGCACAAACAACCACCTGGTGTACTGGCCACTCTTCACAGGTTTGTTTCTTCTACAAGCCAGTCTGTCCCATTGCCCAGGTCATTGCTAAACAGGATTGGACCCATTACCAATGCCAGGGGCATGCTACTAGCGAATGGCCTCCAGTAGAACTTCATGGTCCTCCAGTAGAACTTCACAACCCTTCTGAACCTTGCCAGTTCAGCCAGTTTTCAGTACACTTCCCTGTGTATTTAACCAGCCTGTCCATGTTGGGGTGTGTGGCGAGTTGACTGTGCCTCCATGCCAGGTGCCCACCAAAGCCAATCTGTTGCTCCCTTCCTCAGCTGGGCATGGGAGAGAAAATAAAACAAAATGCTTGTGTGTTGAGATAAGGGCAGGGAGAGTTCTCTTATCAGTTGCTGTCATGGGCAAAACTAACTCATCTTGGGGAAATTAATTGAATTTTTTGCCAGTCAAATCAGAGTAGGGTAACAGGAGATAAACCCAAATCTTAAAACCACCTTCCCCCTACCCTGCTCTTCTTCCCAGATTTCACTTCTGATTTCCTCTCCATCCTACCCATCAGAGGTACAGAGGAATGAGGGCTGTGGTCAGCTCACCACATGTTGTCTCTGCCATTCCTTCCTCCTCAGGGGGAGGATTTGTCCCACTCTTCCCCTGCTCCAGCGTGGGATCCCTCCCGCAGGAGACAGACCTCCATGAACTTTTCCAATGTGAGTCCTTCCAGTGGACTGCAGTTCTTTATGAACTGCTCCAGTGGGGGTCTCTTTCCATGGGGTGCAGTCCCTCAGGAAAAGATGTCTCCACTGTGGCCCCCCTGCAGGGTCACAAGTCCTCCCAGCAAACCTACTCCAGCACCGACGCCTCTCTCCATGAGTCTACAGGTCCTGCCAGGAGCCTGCTCCAGCATGGCCTTCCTGTGGGGTGACAGCCTCCCTCAGATATCCCCCTGATCTGGCCTGTCCTTCACAGGCTGCAGGTGGATCTCTTCTCCACCATGGGCCTCCGCGGGCTGCGGGGGGACAATTGCCTCACTGTGGTCTGCACCATGGGCTGCAGGGGAATCTGGAGCGCCTCCTCATCCCCTCTTCCCCACTGGCTTTGGTGTTTGCAGGGATGTTTCTCGTATACATTTCCACTCCTCTCTGACTGTAGTTGTGCAGGTGTTGTTCCTCCTTAAATCCGCTATCCCAGAGGCGCTGCCACCAGCGCTGATCGGCTCGGCCTAGGCCAGTGGCAGGTCTGTCCTGGAGCTGCCTGGCATTGTCTGATGGACATGGGGGAAGCTTCTGGCTGCTTCTTACAGAAGCCACCCCTGTAGCCCCCCTGCTACTAAAACCTGGCCACACAAACCCAATACAGGGTCTTATGGGAGGCAACACTGAAAGCTTTGCTAAAGGCAAGGTAAACAACATCCCCTGATCTCCCCACACCGACCAAACTTGTCATCTCATTGGAAAAGGTTGATTAAGCATGATTTTCCCCTCATAAATCCATGCTAAGTGCTCCCAATCACCTTCTTCTTTTTCATCTGTCTGGAAATGCTTTCTGGAATTAGTTGCTCCATCACTTTCTTGGTGAGACTGACAGATCTGTATCTCCCTGGGCCCTTCTTGTTTGCCTTTTGGATGACTGGAATGACATTTGCTGTCTTTGTGTCTCAAGTAGCTCCTCTGATCATCACAGCCTTTCAAGGGGAATTGAGAGTGACCTCACAAGTATGGTATTATCATAACATCCACATTTACGAAGCGTGTCATAATAGGGGAGTGCTGTTCCATGTTATACAGGCTCTAGCTTTTCTCTCTCTGTTATTTGCTCTTTGATTTTAGACAATATTTTCAATACTTTTTGATGTGGTTGTAAGACCTGGAAATGTATTGTTTTTAAGGAAATGAAATCTAAAACAACCTCAGAACTGTGTGCAATCAAGCAAAAGGAATTTTAATCTCTGTGTCATGTATCGTGATAGTTTGATGAAAACTTGAGTTCTGACATTGCCACTGCTTCACAAGTCAAAATAAGACTTCTCATTCACCCAAAGTGGAAATTAATCTTTAGCAAATTTATAATCTTTTCTCATCATTAAAACATCTGTTATTCAGACATAATATTTAAGGAGTTCACAGTAAAAATTGCATTCTAAATAGTTTGAGATATGATACTTAGACACTGCCTTTCATTCAGATCTTTTTGAATAGTTTAAAAAGTAATCATATTTTATTGTGCTAACTGCTTGCTTTGAGCTCATCTAAATGGTAATAAGGGAGAAAATGAATGAATTTTTTTCATTAATTTTTCATGGTTTCTCTAAGTATTGAACCATTTCCCTTAAAACTTTTCTATTGATTTGTGCACTCATTTCTGTGGATCATCACCACCCATGTATTGAATTAATTATCTTTGCAAAGCAGCTTTTTTTTGGAGGAAATTCTGAAAACTTCCTGGACTTCTCATATCAATGAAGAGCAAAGCTGACTTTTAGTCTCCTTTCTGAGATCATCTTCCTGCAAAATCTGCTTTCTCCGATTCCTAAGATAAAACATTTGCCATGCCTAATTTTGTACCATGTACCTTGCTAGTTCTAATGCTAGAAAAATACTTCAGATTTTTATCATCTCCAGTCCATTTAACTGCTAAAATACCACTTCATTAAATCCCTTGCTCTTTGGGTAAGAACCATGGAATCTGTGGCAATACCCATTCAACTTTGAAAGCTCTTTTTAAGAAGCAGTCTGAGATGCCATCTCAGAGATGCAACTCGGCATTTTCTCACATAAAATAATGACTAATATACCAGTTTAAAATATCAACAGTGTTTAATATGAAGTAATTACGATTGCCAAGCTCATCCAGCATCATCTCTAGCAGAATATCTTTCAATAGCTGCCTCCCAAATTAGTCAATTTCCTGATTTTCCTGACTTCATAGTGTAGCTGTATGTTTTCCAAATGAAATCCTTGCAAACAGTAGAGCATTATGGCCCTTGGTAGGCCTCTGGAAAGGGTTTTGCTTGGTGGAAGGAAAAGAGTTGAGGCTGAGGACAAAACCTCTTTTTGAAAAATCTATTTTTATCAGCTTGCTGAGGAGCCAATTTCAGAACAAGGTGAAAGGCTTGCTTCAAAGCTGACCTTTCTGAGATGAGATGTCAGATCATAGAGGAGCACAGATGCTTTGCAGTTTCAGCATGGATTTACAGGAACTACTGGGACTTCTACAGGAAAGTAAAAGCTAAAAAAAGGGTAAAATGTAGTTTATGTGTATATATGTATATACACATATATATGTATATACAGTATATGTATCACATGGACTTAGTGAGAATTTCACCAAGCTCTAAGAAGAGGTTTCCACAGGCAGCAGAAGGAAGAAAACATACCTGTGAAAACCGCATATGGACACTGAAATGACAAACACTCTTGTAATATAAGGCAATGCAACCCAAAGTAGAATCATGTGAAAACAGGTTCCTGCAGTTCAGCAAAGTCACTACACATCTTCTGGGAGGCAGTAACTGGCTGTCCATGTACCCACATTCAGTTCATAACTTCGGCACCCAGAGTGTGTATATATGTATTGTTGAGCATCACAACAGTTGTTGAGCATCACAACAGTAATAAGCTAAAAATTTATTTATGGTCTGTTATGAAGTGTTGAATGACAAATGATGCATTCTGGATCAAGTGAAGTTGATCACTTTCTGGTAGATGACATGTCCATGGTGAAGTGTTAAGGCAATTAAAAAAAAAAAAAATTCTTTAAGTCTTGAAACCAAAACATTTTCATGATCTTTCCAGAACATTTTTATCCTTCATGGAAGAACATCTTCACAAGCTGTTTGTAATTGCACTGAAACCTGAGGGATTTATTAATATAGAAATTGAGTTAGGTACAAATAGCTTAGCATATATTTTGGATTCTTTCCTATTCTAGACAATTTGGAACCTGATAGATTAAATTAACTATGAGGAATGACAGAAGAAACTATCTTAAATTACTATGGGAATTCAGTTACTGAAATGATGTATCAATCTTATGAAAATGTGTATAATAATGGGAGCATCCTCTGAGACAGTTGCATGCAACTCTGGGGCTATGATTTGTTCACCATTTAACTTCTTAAAAATATTTGATTTGACCTTGGGGTTCTTTCACAATTGAAATATTTGTGCCTACAGTTCAGGTGATAAATACCATTCCTTCAAAATTTATTTAAATTAAAGCATTTGGTTAAGTGTGAAATATCATGTTAGTACAATATTTCAAATATGCTTTATGTCATGGCTGTTGAGTGATAAAGAAATTGAGGAAACTTGGAACTATAAAAAGGAAATGTTTAAAACTATTTTAAAAATTAAATTGAAAAATCTTAAATATGATTTCCAGTCGGTAAAGAAAATAGTGCTTCCAGGGAACTGACAGGCTTTCTAAATACTAAATAAAAAAAAGTAAGCATTGTAGGGAAGAGTGTCTCACAGACCAGATGCATTGTATAAATTGGATTAAATCAGGCGAATGGGCAAACAGAATCCATACTGTAGATTACAAAGATAAGTAATGATAAATATCCTAGTTTTCTCTGAACAGTTTCAGCAATGTCTAAAATTTTGATATTGAAAAGTAATAAAAGCTAGGTACATGTGTGGCGTATCTGCAGTGTACGCTGCTCCTTCACTGTCTGCAGCCAAATTCAAACATTCAGTCTACATTTATAGCATTTTCACTGTGCACACAACCTGGTTCTTGGATCAGATGGGATAGAATTTCTCGTAACTATCCTTTTTATCATGTAGAGAGTCCTGACCAGGACTAAAGAATCCTTTGAGCCTTTAGAGTAGAGAATGTCACAAATATAAGCTTGTATTTGAAACTATTTTAGAAAAGGGCTGATGCAGCTTGCTGAAAGTGAAGGAATGGCCAAGTGGCAGCTTTTGCCTGTTCATTGGTTCTGCACCTTCAAACAGGCCATTTTAAATTCTTAGGTTTAAAGTAGCATTGCTTGGTGCTGTGCTGGGAACTAGCAGTCTGAGCTGCCCAGCAGGCTTTTCACAGGGCTGCCAGCACAGCCTCATGATACAGCAGAGTTCTGGCTGAGAGCAAGTCCTTTGCAAATGCATACCCTGACTCCTGTCCCCCCTGGACTACAAGATTTTTGCCCTGGTCCTAAGCCATCACAATTAATAAGTACAGCAGTGCATATAACAGGAGTGCAATTTTAGCCTGCCAGACTTGATATTTTACAGCCCAGTGACAAGCACACGACATGTTTATAAGGGTATGGCATAGGCTCTGAGCATCAGTGGGTATCTTAGAAGACTGCACAACAAAGAAGAGGACAATTTGGGACCAAACTGTAAAACAAAGACCGTAGCAGAAAGCATCTTGGCAGAAAATACCCATGTCTCCCCATGGAAAGAATTAGCTGGCTTGGTCCAAGTCAGAGCTGTGTGGATAACCAACAGATTAAGTGTCCGAACAGGGAATGAATTAACTTGGCAAACAGATTTGAACAATTACACAAATCATCTTAATTTTGAATGCTAGCATTCCCAGGCTACATAAACTTGGGCTCCTGAGCATCCCTTGATCTGGAGAGAGAGAGAGAAAGGCTTGTGTATCTGATACGATTCTAAACCAAGGTCAGTTCTGCCCAAGCCTCCATGGACACAGAAAATTACGCACGCGCAAGACCTAGGCCCTATGTACTCAGGAGGTTTTCAACTCACTTACAACTAGCTTTTTGATGCTGCAAGTGGCATTTTGGCATAATTATCAGTTATCATTTAAGAAGGAGGAACATTAGGTTTCTGTGCTTTCCTAGTTTGAAGAAGGTTGAACCACACTCTTTACATTCCAGGAAACTCATTTCTTCCTTTCAAGGATCTTGAAGTGCTCCCTGTCCACAGACATGTCTACAAGAATCATGATACTAAAGAGAGACAGAAAAAAATTAAAAAAAATTCAAACAGAACTCGGGCAAAAAGAGAATTCTTTCTTGGAGGGAACTGTGACTTGTACTTGTTAAATTACTGCTATAAGACATCATACCTTTCAGTATAAAATCACCCATGAAAGAAGATGAAAAACACAGATTAACGAGTAAAATGTTTGAGAAATCCAACACTCTACGGATTATCCTTACCTCAAGAACTGGAGAAAGTTATGGAGACTTAAGAGGACTTTCTTTTAATCCTAAATGAAGGCAAGTGGGTTTTCATCATTGATTTCTGATATTTCATCCCTCTCACCTAGCTTCTTCATTCTCTATATCAGTATTTCTAGCCATTCTTACATTAAAAAATATGCTTAATTAGATTATTGTCACAGCGAACCAGCCATGACAAATCTCATTGTCAGAATTATTAAAAGATCATGTGACTTTTAAAAATAAAAATAAATTATCTTTTTTTAACTTTTAATGAGCAGAGAAGTCAGATGAAATTCATTCACATGTTGCAAAAGCCAATTCTGATAATAATTAGGATTTTAAGTTGTTTTATTTGCATGCATGTATTTCCTCTCATCTGGAAGCATTCCAGTGTACTGATTGATTTAGTATAAAAATCTAATCTGCAATGGTCATGAAAGGAATTATAAAAATAAAGCTAACCTTCATGCCCTCATGTAACATTAATTACAGTTGAAACACACCAGTTATGCCTATTACCAGGTAAAAATCCTTGTGCCTTGCAACATTTTGAACTCAATCTTTGTTTCCAGCATAGAAAATTTTAGATAAATCTTTCTGTGTTGAAAGTAATGAAAAGCAGTTCCGTGCCCAAGGCAGGAATCACAAACTTGGTACATTTTTCTCATTTGAAGTATTTAATCTCTTAGGCTTAGAAATTAACTTGAGAAAACAGTTATGAATACAGTAACTCCTTTGTCAATTAATGCATTTCGCATGAAATTAAACATATCAGTGTATATATCTGTAAACCCAAACCCCTTCAAAACGGAAATGTTCTGCAAGTTTTCTGGTTAGAAACAAATACATCACTAGGGATATTTAAAAAAAAAATGCAGTGAATGAATTCCTCTTTCTATTCTGCTCATGTATACAGCTTTCACTTCAGTCATTAAGTGATAGTGTCTTGATCCACGAGTCTTCTTTCCTTCCTTCCTTCTACTTTCTGCCTCACGGGAGAGGGGAGTGGGCGTAGGACTGGGTGGATTTTTGGCTTCTGGCCAGGGTTAATCCAACACAGCAGCCAGAGAGCCAATGCAGCTCAGCACACTGGAAGTGTGCACACTGAACTGTGGTCTGCATCCCTAACTTTTGCATAAACAACTTCTGGCTTTCCCTATTAAAGTGTATCACAGAGGGGTTTTTCTTGGCAGAACAAGGATTCTATGTCTTCTTTTCCTGTTGTGCCTGGAGTTGCTGCTTGAAGGGGAGCCACAAGCAAAGAATACGGACATACATAAAGCTCCTCACAGATCTGTTCACGTCCCAGGTGGCCCGTGGGGCCCTATACAGCCCTATACTGTTCTTTCCCATTAAAAGGCAGAAGAATTGGGTATTAAGAAAGCTGATTTGCAGCCTACTACACCTGTGGCTATATACCAAATCAGCCAGTTGGTTCACTACAGGAAATACCTCAGGAGTGATCTACTATCATGTGGACTTACACCATAGTGCTAAATATGCCAACTGCATTTTGGTTTGCGAAAAACCATATTCTGGGCTGCATCAAAAAAAGGCATAATCAGTAGAGGTTATTCCACCCCTCTGCTCTTGTGAGACCCCATCTGGACTCCTGTGTCCAGCTCTGGGGACCCCAGCATAAGTATATGGACCTGTTGGATTGAGTCATGAGAAGGGCCACAAAGATGATGAGAGGCCTGAAGCACCTCTTCTATGAGCACAGGCTGAGAGACTTGGGGTTGTTCAGCCTGGGAAAGAGAAGGCTTCAGGGAGACCTTATAGCAGCCTTACAGTACCTGAAGGGAGCCTAAAAGAAAGGGAGTTTTTACAAGGGCATGGAGTAACAGGACAAGGGAAAAAGGCTTCAAACAAAAAGAGAGTAGGTTTGGATTGGATATTAAAAGAAATTCTTCACTCTTAGGGTGGTGAGGCACTGGAACCGATGTCCAGAGAAGTCGTGGTTGTCCCATCCCTGAAAATGTTTAAGGCCAGATTGGATGGGGCTTTGATCAACCTGGTCTAGTGGAAGGTTTCCTTTCCCATGGCAGAGAGGTTGGAACTAGATGATCTTTAAGGTCTCTTTCAACATAAACCACTCAATGATTCCATTATTTTATGACTATGACTCTGAAGGCAAAGTGTGAGCAAATCACAGTGATTTAGTGGTACATACACTCTAATAGTATCTTCTGTTTGGAATATTTGCTTCTGTAAATTACTTAAAGACTTTATGTTATGGTATCTCTATGTCAATTAGTATATTGCTGATTAAATTTTAGAGCCAGCAGAAATAAAGGGCTTTATGTTTGTTGTTCTCTGGGTAGCACTTCAGCTTGAAATATGCTATAAAAATTGTGCTGAGGTTTTCAGGCCAAAAAAGGAGACAGAAATAACAAAAAAAGGGGAAATCCCGCCAGTCTGAATTTATCAACACTCCTTGATCAACTGCTTTCATCAACATATAAATTTTAATTCAGAGCTTTAAAAGCTATTCTGAAATTCTACTATAGGAAGTGAAAATTGACTAGAACTTCTAATTCAGTTATTAATTTTCAAATATATTAGAGAATGTAAAATTTTCAAAAACAAAGTGCTAAATTCCATTACAAGTATCTGCTGGGGACAAAATAGTAATTTCCATAGCTATGTAAGAAAGTTGGGCAGGAAGAACTAGACATTGAAACAGTCAGAACAAGCTTCATGTTGTAATGGCTAGTAGGGTAGTGGGTGAAAGGAGCGGCTGCAGGGAGTGCCCTAGAGCCAGTGTCCCACGTACCTCCAGCCAGGGCAGTTTTCCTTTAGGTTCTTCGTAAGTCCACTAAACTATTTGTTCTCTGAAATCTTGTGCTGCTGTTAGGATTTGGGTAGCTTGAACAGTCATGTGGACAGGAAGAAGTCCCTACCCTTGCATCCTCTAACAGGGATCTGCTCCTTTTCAACACACAGGGTCAGCTGCATAATAATGTTATCGAATTAACAATAGATTTTCATATATCAAATTGATACACAACAGGTCCTTAGAAACCAGTTAGAGATTGTTATTTAGACACAGTATTTGTTTTATTGTGATGTCATAACTAATGCTTTAGCAGAACATATCTGCTCCCTAGGATTAAGACCTTGGTGGAAATAAAGTATCTGATGTATGGTTCACACATCCCCTGCCCCCTAGTCATTCTGGAAAATCCTTATGCCATTTTGAGAGATGATAGGTTTCAAAATTAAAATCTAAGTAAGAAAAAATGTCTAAGTATCATATTAAGACATAAATAAATACATAAATATTATATATGAATAAAAGAAAGCAGTGTAACAGCTTGTTGAGGAAGTTGTAGTCAAATCAAACAGTACGAATATGAGTTATACGCTTTTTTTGTTTGTTTTTCAGAAGAAGTTCTTTATTTTTCGTCTTGAAATGCCAAGACATAATTTTTTTCGGTAGTCCACCTGAAGCGAGTTTGAAGTTGAGGAACGGAATGGAAACGCACCTGTGGTTCGTGCCCCAGCGCTGCAGCACCTGGCAGCGGAAGGAGGTGACGCCTCTCTTGCGATCGCAGCACTCCTCCTGCTGGTGAGAAACCTCTGGAGCGGGACGCAGCCCCAGGCACGGTCTGGGCCAGACTGAGGGGGCAGGAGCCAACTTGCAAGAGAGGACTGGGAGTAATTGCCTCATCAGGGAGACTCAACCTGCGAAAAATCAAAGGGTGCGCGGAAATGGGACTAAAAGGAAAAAAAGATAGGTAGCGATGAGAGGAGAGCCTTAAGTAAGAAGAGGTCGTGTCCTAGAGGATAACAGCAAATGAAAAGGTACAGAAAGGTGAAAGACTGCACAAGACTCAAGATCTTAGTTATACTAACCAGTATAACTCGATCCTATGAAAATAGGTGTAAAGTCCACTGGTTGATCTTGTCTTTTCAGTGGTTTAGTCAAAAAAAGAGGAAAACTGTTTTGTTTTTGCCAGTCACTCTTTTGGGACAATTAAAAGGGACCCCTGATAAAAATCTGAACTTCCAAATCTGTTATCACACGAGTTACTAAAGAGATATCACAGTTCTGATACGAGAAAAGAAATTTCACAGTGAAGCTGTTTTAGCAGTGGAACAGCTTGCCAAGGGAGATGGTGAAATTTCCATCATTAAGGATGTCAAAGATGTCCTTGTTTGGACATGGCCTTGAGCTACCTTCTAGCTTCAACAGTGCACTTGCTTGAAGCAGAAGGCTTGATGGAAGACCAGCAGGGGTCGATTCCAATCTATATCATTCTGTATATCAAAATGCAATATGCGTTTTCTGGGGGAGTTTCTATTGGAAGAGAAGAAAACCTAAACCTTGCATGCACCACAATCAAGCTGACAAAAGTTTGCCTTAGTCCTGGCATTTCTTATTTTCACAGCCTAGCTTCTAGTAAGAATTCTTTTAGACCCTTTACAGTTCCAGCCTTACACTTCAGCCACATGATCTCTGCTTCATTTAGGTATTGGGCTGACCTGGGGCTGTGCAGCAAAAAAGGCAGCATTGTCAAGACCGTGTTCTGATTCATTGAAGCTACCCAAGTCAGCAAAGAAAGCTTTATAGGAAGAAAAGAAGTTTCATTGAGGCCTGGAGAACTAGACCTTATCCATACTAGTCTCACTGACCTCAACGCACTGCCTACTCAGGGTAAATTTTTGACAAATGCTTTCCTAGTTTTCAATATGTACAGCTTCCCATCCAGGATCTATTTTATGGAAGTGCTGGGCAAAGGACAAAAAGCAAATGCATCTAAGAATTTTTACACAAGCAGAGATTAAGTGAATTTAGAATCATTCAACATAGAAAAGAAATAATTGCATGAGACAGTATGACAAAGTTTATAAAGTCATGATGCCCTAAAAAAAGGTGAATAGGGAATAATTCACTATTTTAGACAAGAACTATAGTAAACATCAAAAGAGGTTACCAAACTGCAGATCAGAAGCAAGCAAAGGACTTCTTCCACAAAAACGGTCGTTAAACTATAGAATTCTTTGCCCCAGAAAGCATCCCAGAAAGCCATACTTGCCCAATATATATATAATTCATGGAAGAGATTAGACAAATCCAGACAAGGTCATCCATCAAAGGTTATTACAATGAAAAAGGCAGATATAACCTTTGACTTGGGAAGTCCCTCAAAGAAGTGATTTAGCATGAGAACATCCATTTTGCCTGTTGACTTAAAAGTGCACCCATACTTAACTTTTGTCATCTATTCACAAGGACTACACAAACAGTCTGGGCAGATAACAACTGGCCTGTTCCTAACAAATAGCAGCGTTATCTGCTTTGACCAGATGCCAAGATAGATCCTATGATTTAAGTGCCTCTTCACTTTACACAAAGGATATGACATGTTGCAAAACAGACTCGCTGCATTGCTGTGAATCCAGTCATACTGAAGCCCAGGCCTTAGAATCCTGGAGCAGAGCCACATATAATGTTAAAAAAATCCCAAAAAACGAGGAAATGTGTTATCAAAATAGAAGTACCACATTTGGGAGATTTCATTTACCACTGCATCCAAAGCATTTCCTGCTCTTTCTTTTACTGAGGTTACAACTTGGCTTTAGCTTTTTTATTTGCAATGGTGTAACTGAAGGATAATGAAACGTGGTTTGTTTTCACATAACAAGTGAGTTTCCTAGTATTTGACAGAACAGTATCACTCTGTGCCCTGTTCTTATTCTCTTTCCCAAACTTTCAGTTCTGGCTGCTGATGTATGTGAAAGACATTTTTGTCTTCACGCTTGGAACAGTAACTGTCAGTTTTACTGGGGGTTTTCCATAACCACTTTAGTCAAAAATTTACTAACATTGCAAAGAAACAATTAAAATGCTTTCCCCTAAGTTTTTCTCTTATATTTTGGGATGGGAGAAGTATTTTTTTTTTGCCCAAGCAACCACGGTTTTCCACATATGCAAAAGCTTTTGCAACTTCAATATACTGAAATTTTAAAATTCCCATACTTAGAATAAACAACTTGGTATTTTGATATAATGGTCAGTACTTTTGCTGCTACTTTGGACAATTGCATTGCACTGTCTCCTCAGCTCAGCAGCAATATTCCTCTTGAAGTTCCTCAGGGACAACTGGTCTGCAGGGATTAATGAAACCAGAATGTCTGAGACCTAACAGCTGCAGAAAGAATCTAGAGGGAGTCCGTGTCTCTTCTCTGAGGTATAAGGACTGCTTTTAAAATGGGGTGGGGCTATGGATAGATGCCCAACATCCCTCTTATTAAAAAGGAATGCAAATTGAAAATCTATCAAAGGAACAAAAATTAATCCCAGCAGGTGCCCATTTACATTTTTGGACTTACATATCTTCTTGTGAGTCTAGTCCTAGGTGACAAAAGGGCTCATCTCTGACACTGGCTGTTCAAAAGGTCACAGAGGTAACAACACATTAGAGAGACACGCACCCGCACACAGGGGTAGTTCAGATCTATAGCAAACCAAGCATAGTATTAAGAACATCAGTGACATCCCGTTGTGCTGCTGACTGCAGTGCTGCTTCTCCTGCTGTGCTTTGCTCCCTGGCAGTCTCCTCCAAATGCCAAAGCATCCAAAGAATCTGCTGGATGTTCCCAGCTCACTTATTTCGTAGGACCAGAGGCCAGCAGATAGCCCTGTCTAAAGCTGTGTAGGATAAGTTTTTCTTCTCTTCAAAGGTGACATAGTCTAAACTTTCCAGATGGTTGTTACACCTGCAGGATTCAGAAAAGCCAAAACCTGGTGATATTGGTGGTCTCTGCAGGGCAGACAAGACCATGGTAGATTCACCAGTCGTGCCTCATTCTGGCATGGATGTGAACCCAGGCGTTACTGTACAGTGTATTCTCTGAAGAGTTTCTCATGCTAGCTCCTGGGACCCAGAGAATGCATCCCCAGAGTCCTGAAGGAATTGGCTGATGTAGTTGCCAAGCCGCTTTCCATGATATTCAAAAGGTCATGGTGGTCAGGGGAAGTCCTGGCTGACTGGAAAAAGGGAAACATTTTGAAGAAGGGAAGAAAGGAGGACCCTGGGAGCTGCTGAACTGACAGCCTCTGAGCCCAGGAAGATCGTGGAACAGATCCTCCTAGAAGCTGTGCTAAGGCACATGGACGAGAGTGAGGTTGCTCAAGGCAGCATGGCTTCACTAAGGGAAAATTCTGTCTGAGCAAACTTGTGGCTTTTTATGGGGGAATGACTGGTCCTGACATGGTCCCCCACAAAATCCTTCTCTCCAGATTAGAGAGTCACATGCAGAAGATAGTGGTCAATGGCTCAGAGTCCCAATGGGCATCATTAACAAGGGATGTCCCTCAAGGGATCATACTGGGACCAGTGTTATTTAATATCTTAATTAACGATATAGNCTCAAGGGATCATACTGGGACCAGTGTTATTTAATATCTTAATTAATGATATAGACAAAGGGATTGAGTGCACCTTCAGCAAATTTGCAGATGCCACTAAGCTGAGTGGTGCAGTTGCCACTCCTGAAGGATGGGATGCCATCCAGAGGGAGCTGGATAAGCTCAAGAAGTGGCCTATGGGAATCTCATGAGGTTTAACAAGACCAAGTGCAAGGTGCTCCACCTGGATCAGGGCAACCCCCAGTACCAACACAGGCTGGGAGATGAACAGATCCAGAGCAGCCCTGCCCAGAAGGACTTGGGGGTGCTGGAGAGGCTGGACATGAACTGGCAAAGTGTGTTTGCAGCCCAGAAAGCCAAATGTGTCCTGGGCTGCACCCAAAGCAGTGTGGCAAGCAGGGGAGGGAGGGGATTCTGCCCCTTGGCTCTGGTGAGATCTCACCTGCAGTGCTGCATCCAGCTCTGCGGGACCCAGCACGGGACGTGTTGAAGTGAGTCCAGAGGAGGCCACCAAGATGAATTAAGGGATGATGCATCTCTCCTATGAGGAAAGTTGGAGACAATTAGGATTCCTCAGCCTGGAAAAGAGAAGGCTTTGAGGTGACTTAATTGTGGCCTTCCAGTACCTGAAGGGAACTTACAGGAAAGATGGGGCAAGACTGTTTATGAGCATACATAGTGACAGGACAAGGGAGAAAAGACTGAGAGTAGGTTTAGAGTAGATATTAGGAAAATTTCTTTGCTATGAGGGTGGTAAAACACTGGAACATGTTGCCCAGAGAAGCTTTGGATGCCCCATCCCTGAAAATGTTGAAGGCCAGGCTGGGTAGAGCTCTGAGCCACCTGGTCTAGTGGAAGATGTCCCTGCCCACAGCAGTGGGGGTGGAACTGGGTGATTTTCAAGGTCCCCTTCCAATCCAAACCATTCTATGATTCTACGATATATTGCATTTTGTCTATTTAATTAAGCTGTAATTAAGACAGACAGTAAACAAAAGAATTATGTTAACAGCAGGAACGAGACAAACTAGCTCAATGTTAAAAACAATTGAAAACAGATCCTCTTTTTGGTAGACTGTAGCCTAACAGCAAACTGTTGGTTGTAACACATTTTCTATTATTCTGTGAATTATCTGAATCTACAAAAGAACGAAATGTGATCCTCTAGTTCGTGAGCAGAAGCTCTCAGGAAGAAAACTACTTGGATTCCAATTTCTTATTCAAAGAATACTTGCTGTAAAATACTTAAACTTTTGTCAGAGTGGCCATTTGAAACCAGGTGAGCAATCTAAACAAGTGGAGCAATTGCTATGCTCTGTAGATTGACAATAAGTTTATTAAAATGTCTTTTGATGTGGTCAGAACTCCCACCATAAAACCTCTGTTATGCCCTTAACATGACAGATGTTCCTCAAGGAAGGCTGAGGAACAGGAAAAGCTGAAAATCCTGATTTCAGTGCACCAATGAAGAATTAAGTGACTGCACTTCCAGAGCAGGTTCTGAGAGAGCCAACCCTTAGATTATACCATTTCCTGATGCCTACTGGGTGGCACAGGAGAAACTCTGCTCAGGAAACGTGCTGATTCCTACTTATGCTTCCTCCAACCTAAATGAGACCTTTAGACCTTTATGAGCTAGACTCATATGGTGAATAAATCTGACTGTCAAAATATTGTAGAAAGCTAGGATGAAGCTAATAAAGAAGTGCAGGTATCCCAGCAGTTCAGCCTATTGTCCTGTAGTTAGCAGGGCTTCCTGAGCAGTTTGTCAGAACTGGGCTTTAACTGCTTGTGGCAGACATTCCCAGAGCCTAATTTCCCATTAACCAGAGAAAAAAGGCAATGAAAAGAACCATTAGAGAAGAACAAAAAAATAACCATGGCCTCAGGCACAGAAAAACTGTGTGGCTCTGAGACATAACTCTATCTCTGAAGCTCAGAGCTGTCAGAAAATAAGCTGAATTAGAGCTTTTGTAGTGCAAGAAAACAAAATTAAGTGCCATTTTGGAAGATTTGTTGTTAAATGGATAAGCTGGCTTCCATCATTATTTTCTCTGTCTAAACCAACATAAACAGTGTGTAGAGCCTCAAGTATTGGCTAAATACTTAGGTCTGCTAAAGTTAATACTATGGACCAAATGTTTCTCTTGATGCAATTATAACACCTGATGGAAGTTCTCAGATCAATAAAATGTTATTGTGTTTCAAACATACAAGGCAAAAAAAAAAATTCTCCAAGAAACTTTTTACTTTGGGAAAAATATATTAAGACACCCCGTTCCTAGTGCAGAAAAAATACATAAAGATGGGCAGACAGCATATTCTGTTTTATTGGCACTAAATACTTATAGCTTATTTTGTAATTCTGTAGAACATATTCTGAGGACTAATTTATATACAAATATATGAAGTATGCAAACACAATCTAAAATGCAAGAGCTTTCAAGATAGCTTTAAGTGTCACCCCTTCCCTTTTGCCTGATTAAAAGTAAAGCAGAAGTTAATAGACATGAATATACAGCCTGCTCTGTCACATATATTTAAAATAGATTCTTCCTAAAGAGATCTGGGATGGGATGCAAAATTTACTGAAATCCACATCGTTGTCTGCAATTTAAAACTGAACAACCCACGTCATAACAGAGCAAGTAAAACTGCTACATGTTTTACATTAAGTAAGCTGGTTTGTGTCAATCTTTTCAGTTAAAGAAACTAAGGAACAGCTGACCTTTTTAAAAGACTTTTTGGTTACTGTTCCTGACTTCTCAAACTAATTGTGCACTTGCTTTATTTAAATCTAAGGTCTTGTCTATTTCTACAGACCTTCACTCAGGCATCCAAAAAACTAACAAGTATATTTAAAGGAAACTAACAAGTATATTCAAAGGAATATAGTGAAACAAGCAACAACCCCTCCCTCCCCCGCCCCTAACCCAACAACAAAAACCTCCCAACAAAACACCAAACCTCTTGAGACATTCTTGTTGGGATAAAAGCTGCTAATTATGTATAAGTGAATATCTTTTCAAAGGAGTACAAATGTATGCATTAGTATGCATTACTTATTTAATGCAAGTTGTAGATAAAATGGACACTGTAGTGACCAAGCCAACACTTCCTTAAGGGTTTCTGACTGTTCTCCAAAAATGAATTAACTAACCCTGAAGAATGAAGACATCAAAGTGAGGTGTTTTGTTGTTGTTGTTGTTGTTGTT
>VYZR01001253.1:38320-48889 GCA_013400675.1 Oxylabes madagascariensis | reverse complement strand
TTTTTTTGTTTTTTTTTGTTTGGTTTGGTTTGGTTTGGTTTGGGTTTTTTTTTGGTTTTTTTTTTTCACTGTCAAGGTTCCTAAAAATGGAGGCAGTAATAGTTTGTTCCTTGACACACTTTCGTGCTTTACTGGGACACAGAGAACTCTTTAGGGAATTTTACAAAACTTCTGTAATTATAACTGTGCCTCAATTTGTTCATGTAAGAAACCAGGAAGATACATGTTTGTTTCTGCAGCAGCACAAACTGAAGGGTTGCAGCAGCTGGCCCCATGCTTAGTTCTCCAGGTTGTGCTGCTTGTGCAAAGGTATTGATCTTTAGCGTGTTTAGCAATCTTTGCTGGTTGCCCCTTTGTACATTTCAGGAATTGTCAGACATGGGATATGTTGCCCTGGAAAAGGGCTCATTTGACAGGAGGCTTCATGTTCTCCCCTTTGAGACTTTTCCAAATATTATGAAGCACAATTTAAGTTTTGCAGGAATGTTCAGGAAGTAATCTCAGTCTTAAGTTTTAACATATGTCATATTAGTTTTTTAACTTGTAAGAGGCACCTGAATGTTTCAAGGTGTTTATTTGAAATCCTAGTTCACAAGGACACTTGTTTCAAGAACTGAAATATGTTGCCTTTGCGTGACGAGGAATAGAAATTAACATGCTACCGTATATGCTTATTTACCAATACCATAAATTAATGGAAACACATTGTTTATTTAGAATAATACTACTTGGAATAACACTTAGGGGAAAAAATCCATCTTTTCTTTACAAAAAGTAATGAATTCTAAAACTGAGGGAGTGCTGACATGCCTTTTCACTGCATCATAGAGTAGGGAAACCTTGTTCTGTTTTTTTTTTACTAAATTCTGTACAAACCCTGTGATTACTTGAATTACTGGATTATCTTTTAAACCTTTTTGACTGCACAGAAGGGATGCACTGATGTGGCACTTGCTGTGATCGTAGGAAACCCAGAAGATGATGCTTTGAGTGGTCAAGTGGAACCTGCTGTGTGTTTGGTAGGTAACAAAATTTAAAAGCACAGACCTTTAACTCCTCACTTATACCTGGTGTTTATATGGTGCGTGTGTTACCTAGGGAAGTTGAGCTGGCAGAGGCAGAGTACACAGAGCAGCATTCCACAGAACTTGTGACTTTGTACCCAGAAAGTGTTTAGCAACCTGTAGAGGTTGTAACAGCAAACATTTTAACTAACTTTGAAAAAGTTGCTATTACAGGAAGAAAATAATAATTTAACCTTAAATAAACACTTTCTGAAACTTAAGGAAAAAAAAGTTTTATTCTTACTTTGTGGTTTTGCTTCTAGGTGGATTGTGAACATATGCAACGCTCTTCTTTAGTGTAAGAGTTCAGCATAATGGATGATTGGTAGGATGATTTTATACATTATAAACAGCAAAAAAGGATAGCTTAAAACATAGCTGAGTTAGGCAGAAAAATTAGATTTTGACAGCACTATTTAAATCTGACTAATCAGTAAAAAATACAGTCTGAAACACATCCATACTAACAGCCAGTTTGAGGTGTGTGTTGTGGTAAAGTGCATTGGCTTTTTATCAGGTGGACAAACTAAAAGGTGAACGCAGTAGGGGTCAGGAAGACTAAAAGCTCAGTTGTGGAGCAATATAGTATTGCCAGGATGTAGTAGTTATGAGGCCATAGGAAGTTTAACAGCAATAATGATAGTGAAATTGTTAGCAATTAGAAATGCCTTAAGTCCATCTGGAGGTGGGTGAGACTTTTGGAGCACCTTATTTTTCTCCCCTTGTGGCTCTGTGAGTATTTTTGCTATCAGGTTGTCTTTAACCACTGATAGGTTTTGAGTGTTGAACACTAGTGGAACGTGTTGTATTTTGGGTATTTTTGTTGTACTGTTTCTGAAGATGAACAGAGCCTTTAAACATGGGGTTATTTGTCAGCCATGCATAAAATTAAGGTGTACTCTGGAGTGTATATAGATCCATGCCACTTTGCAATGAGCATTGTGTCTGCCTGGAAGGCTGGTGTGCCAGCTTAGCACAAAGAATGTATTACCATACTATATAAGTGGGCAGAAATTGCTCCTGTGCTTGGGCTCAAGCTAAGGAGTAACTTCCTGCTTGCTTCGTGTGCTTGTGTGCCATATAAAGGTAAATGAAAGATAGTTCAATTCTGACAAATCTGTTACTTGTTGGTGTGGAGTTTTCGGGCTATTTAAGGAATAAAGTAATGCTTCTGATTTGTTTGCCAAGGGTAGTGAATTCTGCTGTAGAATTTCAGTGAATAATTTAAACTATGAATTTAAATATTGAATACCATGTTGTTTCCCAAGCAGCTATTTAAACAAAACACTGTCTGAGTGGTGTTCAAAAAACCTCTTCTAATTGGCTTAGAAAGGTAATTAATGAGAGGGGCTTCAGGTCTTGAAAAACTCGTGAGAGTTTATATTATATAGAGCTTTTCAGATTTAAAAGGCGTTATATAATTGATTAGGATGAGCAGCCTCTACCTTTCAGACTATAAAAAAGGAACACAGTTCCAAAGACACCAATTTTCCAAAATAGCTTGGATATATCTCAAAACATTGTTAAATAATAATTAGTTTTTACTTAGGTACTGTTTCTATAGAACCTCTAACATGTATGAAAGAAAAGGTTAACTATTCAACTTCTTAAACATACTGGATTTTTTGTTTGTTTGTTTTGTTTTGTTTTAGGGGTTTTTTTTGTTTGTTTTTTAACTCAAATTGAGCCAGGATATTCCACAACTTTTTAGCAGTGGAGCAGCTCTTCTCCTTCAGCAAATATATTCAAGACCGCCATGCATTTCTAATGGAGACTTACAGGGAAAATGCTCTAAACAGAACCATGTGCCAACCATGGCCATTTGGATCACTGTTTGGAAACCTGCTGCTTTTTAATATTTACATCTAAGCTTATTATATAATTCTTTTGGCCACTGCATGAACATGCATTTTAGTAGTGTTAGTACTGTAAAAATCATAACACTGACTGTCATGATTTTCTTATTAGATAAATCTCCTACTATTACAACATTTTTCCAACTTTTTAGTGTTTGGTCTGCTGTATTGGAAGATGTCTAAGTTTTTACACTTGAGTAACTGTACATGTGGAATCACTTAAAAATGAGAATAAATACATTTCCACATATGGACTTTTCATGAGCCCTGATTTTCAAAACAGCAATTAAATACATTCTTTTTTTTTCTTTTTAAAGAAAACATTTACATAACATATAAGAGAGTAACATTTACCTTATTAAATAGGGTTATCTCCTGAGCTGGAAATTAGGTGTGCTATTTTTTTTTCCTTAATTCAGCACTTATGACATGTGAGCAAGGCCAGCTTTTGTAACTGATTACTATGGACGTATCAGCCTGAAGATCATCAAAGTATGATTGCAGAACTGCAGACAGTAGCAGAAAAAGGTTAATATGGTCAAATTTGTTCTTGCATTCAGGCTGAAAAGTTGTAGAATGAAGTCTGAGTTGCTTGTGTACTAAAAGTTTTCAGGTTTTGGTTCATAGTTTCTTACCTGTACTTCAGAGNCACAAGCCCTGTGAGGAAC
This sequence comes from Oxylabes madagascariensis, assembly GCA_013400675.1. Lineage (NCBI taxonomy): Eukaryota > Metazoa > Chordata > Aves > Passeriformes > Timaliidae > Oxylabes > Oxylabes madagascariensis. Next base: position 45,301 of record VYZR01001253.1, on the reverse strand, counting down.
GGCTGAGGGAGCTGGGGTTGTTCAGCCTGGAGAAAAGGAGACTCAGAGGTGACCTTATCACTCTCTACAACTCCCTGAAAGGTGGTTGTAGCCAGGTGGGGTTGGTCTCTTTCTCTTGGCAGCAACTGACAGAATGAGAGGACACAGTCTAAAGCTGCACCAAGGGAAATATAGGTTGGATATTAGGAAAAAGTTTTTTACAAGAAAGAGTGATAAAGTACTGGAATGGTCTGCCTGGGAAGATGGTGGAGTCACCACCCCTGGATGTGTTTAAAAAAGATTGGATGTGGCACTCAGTGCCATGGTTTAGTTGCGGCTGGGTTGGACTCAATGATCTTGAAGGTCTCTTCCAACCTAGTGATTCTGTGTGATTAGAAATACTTGAAAATAGCAGCATTTTTTCAGTCTAACTGTAGTGCTATTTCTGTGACATTAGCAGACATCTTGAATCTAGTGGCTTTCAGCTTTGATTTTTAAAGGCAATTTCTTGTTATGTAATTATTTCATTGTGTTCATATTTGAGTTGAAACCTGGTATGCTGGGTGTATGCCCAGATTGTCCAGGGTAGCTGTTCATGCAGGATACCAGATGTGCACAGCTGCCCAGGGCTGGTGCATGTGCTTTGCCCTCCAGCAAAGGTACAGCAGCATCAGCTGTGCCCTTGTCACATACATCTGTACTCTCCTCTTTACCTGAAGGTAGTTAGGAGTTGCTTTTAATGGGAAGTTCTAGTTAAGTTCTTTGTATTTTACCATGATGTAAGTCATGAATTGTTTGCTTTGACTTTTGTTCCTTGGTACCAAAGTCTATGTAAGATAGCAGACAGTAGGTGTTTAGCCTGAGAATGTCCATATGTAAATTTTGCCCCACAGACTCCCCTTTTCTAGGCACCCATCTTGTGATCTGCTTTGGCATTATGTCTTTCCTGTGCCAAGTGAATGCTAGGCTGCTAAAATGCTTGATGTTGAGTGGGTGCTGGAGGGTCCTCTCTGTGACTGCACCTGTGTTTTTTATTTCATTATCAGGAGAGCAGGCAGGTCCTGTCTTGTTGGTGGCCTAGGGCCAGCCCTAAAGAAGCAGGGTAGTTAAAACCAAAGTATTTGGTCTTTGAAATGCCTCTTGGATGACAGTTATGCAGAGGGCCTGTTTTCTAGCATTCCACCCCTCCTCATTTCTGAACTCTCAATGGAGATTTGTGGGAATTCTCTGAGGCTTTCTGAGAAGTCTGCAATACCTGTCTGAAATGATTCTTAGTGGAAGAGTTTGTGAAGTTCTGGTGTGACTCTGAGATGCTGTCTCAGTACCAGTCCTGTTTTAAAGTTGCCTCTGTCACGTGGTGTGGCTGCAAGAGCCAGCTCCAGGAGACAGGTGACCTGTTGATTGAAAGAAACTTCATGCCATGAAGAACTACTCTGACCCACTTCATCTGTCTGGGCTAGTGGTTACTCTTCTCTCTGAAGCAGGAGAGATCAAAGATGCCCAGGTGTGGCTCAGCATAACTTGCTGCACAGAGCTGGCTAAACAAGGGGATAAGAGAATTCATGAGGGTTTCTCTAAGCAGGCACACCTCCAGTGTCAAAATTACATCAGTTCTGTGAGGATGTTAAAGAGGAGGATTACATATCTTGGAGTCAGGTCTTCATCCTTCATCTTTGAGTGGATCAAAGTATGACTATTTCTGTGATGTTAATGTTGATATGCTGGTACTTCTTGGTAAAGATGTTGTTTTCTTCTTCTAAGACTGCTTGGTGTCTGATACAGCTCTGAAATCTTTCTCCAGTGTAGTTTTACCCTCCATGTCTGTCTAACCTCTGTAGTATTAAAAAAGTGCTACTTTTTCCCCTTAGTGGATTTCTTCCTTTACTTTGGTATCTCTTCAAGAAATTTCCTTGTTAAAGGTTATTTACTCTGGGAGGTCTTTCTTTAAAAACTGTAAACATTTCTTTGAACACTTCATTTACACCATACAGACCCACTGAGCTCTAGCCTGTAGATTATATAAATACAGAGTTGGGAAGTTTTTCTTGGAGAGTCTGGTGACTGTGCTCAGCAAACATGTTTTTATGTCTTTGAGGCATATACAATACCAAAGTTGGATGACTCTTTCATAGTTCAAACTAAAGCAGGGAATGAATGTCCAAATCGTGTTTGATGGGCTCATCATAAATGAAAAACCGACTTAGACTTTGGTTGTTGCATTTAGAAGTAGTGGGGTCTTCATTCTTGGAGATACTCAAGGCCCATTTGAACCATGTCCTGTGTAGCCTGCTGTAGCCAACCCTGCTTTGAGCACTGGGTTGCACTAGATGATCTCCAGAGGTCCCTTCTAACCTCAGCCATTCTGTGTTCCCAGTGTCACTGTGTCTCCAGTGTAGTTTCCCCAGTTTGGGGAGGAGGGTGGGACGGCAGGGATAGCTCCATGCAAGTTGAAGCAACAAGAAGAAAATTTCAGACAGTATTGGCCTCTTTGAGATTTTTCTCTCTGATTGTGTAACAACTGCAGCCCTGAACCATCTTGAAGTAGGATCAGTTGAAACCTGCAGCTGTGGATGAGGGCTGTGGCTGATTCCCACAGTATACCCCTCTTTGCTCAGTGTGAACAGCTCTGTATCTGTCCTAGGACCAGCAAAGATAGAGCAGAAGTTGATGGACATGGGGAAATTAAAAGCATGCCAGTTGCTCTAGTCCCTCTAGTCCCAGAACTAGGGGCACTAAATAAAATTAGCAATGGTCCTTAAAGTGTGGTGAAGCTGTGTATGTACTTCCATTTGAGGCAGAGGTATGTAGTGTGCATCCTTCTCTGGTGGTACCACCATTTGTGAACTCTCTTGCAGCATAAAGCCTTTGTTCTGTGCTTCTCTGTTCTGAAGCAGGAAGGGAGGGGGAGAAGAAAAGGAAATTCAGAGTTCAAGGTTCCCTAGGCCAAAGTTTTAATACTGAAAAAAAGTACTTGGCATCTTGAGGAAGAAAAACATTTTGCCAGAAGAGATTTTCCTATGGCAATGAATTTAGAATATGTGACTGAGAGTAACTTCGTCATCTGGAAGTTGCTATTCAGTGGGAGGGAGGGTCCTGCTCTACTTTTATTTGGTTGCTGTACTCATTTGCCTTTCTCGGCATGTTGTTTTCTTAACAGTAAAGAAGATAAAGTTAATGAAGGAATGATATTACGTGGGTAAAAAACTTAATCATAATGCATTTGCATGACACAGTAGAATATCCAAAGCAGCACTGATGACTGTCAAACTACCATTTCCCATGTTTCAAAGTCTTGAGTGTGTAACCTAATTTACATTCTGTAATAATACATGCAGGAACGTTCTAGGATTTAATAAGTAGGAAGCAATAAAGTTTTAATTTTGAATTGGAGCACTGATGCCTGAAAGTTTTCAGCTGAACTACAAAATTGTCTTCAGCTGAACTACAAAATTGTCTTCAGCTGATCTACAAAATTGTCTGCCATCAGTCTTTGATATGCTGGGTGGTTTACTTTGGGTTTTAAGTGTTTGGATGGTCAAGAAAAGTCCTGGTCATGATTGATCATGCAGTATTTTCCCTTGTCCAAGACTGAAGGAAATTATTCTCTTTGTTACCACCTTGTGGAGTATCAGCTGCTTTAGCTGTGTGCTAAATGTGGTTTCATTAGAACCACTGTGTCATGGTTGGAAGGGAAGGGATCTTCTGACCCTCACGGTGTCTTTTGGAAGGTAAATTGAGAGGATGCAGGAGGAAAGAGTTTTCTGCTGACCATTTAAAATTATTCTGACATTTCCATTGCTGCTTTGGTGTAGAAATGAGCCCAGCTTTGTAACTGCTGGTTATGACTATGGTATGCTGCCAAAAATTTGCAGGAATGCAAGAGAGGAGAAAAAGTTGGACTTTAACAGCATATACATGATCCAAAAGTGAACAGAATTTCATGGGACAAAATGAAAACAGTTATGTAGCCCCTGGGGATTTCCTCTACTAAATATCAAAGGTACACTGTAAACCACTGAGGTGTAGGCACTTCTGCTTGAAAAGCTTTCAAGATCCTTTATGATGAAAGTAGTTAGGCAGTTGAACTGTAAGCATTGCTAACAAGTCTCATTAGAAAGTACATAGCAGTGTTATTTGAAATGTCCCATTGACCTCAATAGGTCTTTGTTTTATTTCTTTTTTTCATTGTTGCTGTTTGACATTGAGACTGTGTTGAAAAGACACTGTGATTTGATGTTTTTGGGTATGCCTGGCATTTTCATCTCAGTGGCCTGGCTCACACTGGGCCAAATTCAACTTCAACAAACAAATATCCTAAAATTACTAGAAACTTCATTCTTTTAAAAGCAAATATTGAAATTACAGGTTTTTGCCTATCATGGTCTCTGAAATTTTTAGGAATAATAAATTTTTTGGTTGCTAGATGGTATGTGTGTATTATGTACTTAACTGTTGGAGAAAGAATTATTATGATCTGTACTAGAAGATTATAGTTTTTTTCAAATCCACAGAAATCACTACCATGCAAACAGCAGTCTTAAGAATAATAGGAAACCCTTGCAGAGTGTCATCAACTTATCTAGTGAACCTTATAAGACAGAGGCTTTAATTCTGAATAGGGTCTTTGTGAATGACCAAAAAACTTACTTGAAAAGGAAAAAGAGGGAGTTTAAGGATGTCTGAGTTACCTGCTCCTGATTTTCATTAAACTTCTCAGCTATCTGGAATGTTCTCTTTTTTTTCAAAAGGGCACTGGCCAGTTGGCCCAAAAACTGAAACTGGCAGGCATGTGGCAATTTGAAATGTCTTGCTTCCCTAAGTATCCGTGCTGAAAACCAAAAGTTTTGTTCAATTTGTAAAAGGCAAATATATTGGATAGCTTTCTTTACAAAGTTAATTTGTTTGGTTTGTGTAGATTTAATCAGGATGCAACTGGAACTCTCTTAATCTCATCTAGCAAGTACCTTCAGTGACTAATTGTAGCTTGACTTCTGAAGTGGCTGTTTAGAGATCTAACAATCAAACAGTTAATGAAAAGCAAGCTGATGAGAAAAAGAGTGCTGCTGAAATCTGAGTTCTACAGTTTTCATTTACAAATATATTAAAAAATTTAAAACTAATCAGGATTTCAAAAATTATACTTCAGTTGTCCTTCAGATATTCTTTTCCTTTATATTTCTCTGGTGTTAAATAAGCAGATACACAAATAATTGTAATTAACTTAGGAACTAAAAAAAAAGCTTTTCAAAACATGAGATACCTGAAGGTTGCAGTTTTTACTGATAAAACTGTTCATGTAATGCCACTGGTAGACAAAATACAGAAGGAATTGCAGGTTAAGGAAAATAGAGTTCTGTGCCAGGAATACCACCTCTGTTGCACTTTTTTAGCTGAACTGCACACAGGGTTCCTCAGTCACGCTGTAGAACAACAAGTGGTTTTATTCCACCAGCCTGGCCAATATAATCAACGTTTATGTGAACAAATTACAGATAACTGCAACAGGATTATCTCTACTACTTAACCTGTGATCTCTAGAAGCTCAGTGCACACATGTAGTCAAGAAATCAATGGCAGTACTACAGCCAGCCTGGGTACGTAAGGAGAGGTGTTAGTTGTTTGAATGGAGTTGGAAACACAAGTTTGTTCCAGGCAAGACGAGTTGTGGGGTTGCTGGAAGACATTTTGTGAATACCCCATCTTATGTTCTCTGGTCAGGTGAAGCCGGAATGATATATTCTTCAGCAGCTATGTATTAGTTCTCACAGCCCCTCCACCCCCCCTCCACATTTTTTTTCAAAAATACAGTACAGTTTTTCTGTGTTTTACATGAGAAGGCTAAGGGACTTCTTTTTGTTTGTATTGATTTATTCCTCATCTGTGCACATTGTTCTCATTATGTACTTCATGAAATAGGCTATTATAGGGATAAGCTAAAGTAAAAATATATGCAGTAGTATTGTTTTAGTAAAACATACAAAAGATGTAATAATAAGAGGCATAGTCACAGGGTCAGAATGGAGAGGTCTTGGCTCCCATTGCAACTAGACTGGCTGTGGCATAGTAAAATTACATACAAGAATGTAGGGAATTAAAAGTCATAAGATTACTAGGAGTTACAAGACTCAGCTGTGTCTGAGTATAAAAGAATATTTTAGTGCTTTATTAAAATCAACAGTTAAACACAACTTGCAGAAAAAGATAAGACCCAGAAAAGTCATAATTCCAACCTAATAATACAGATTTTTTTGAGCAGCACCATATTAGTAAAATAACTCTTGAATCTTTGCTCTTAATAGAATCCAGTGTTGGAGTTGTGTAGCAAAGAACCTCCTTCGAGACTTTTAATTAGCAGCTAAATCTTATGAAATTATGCATTACTTGATAGATGAATCAAATGAAAACAAAAGCAAGTAGAGAATTAGAATAAGCAGACTAAACTGAAGTCATGAACTGGAATAAGCAGACTAAACTGAACATTTAATACTTGTATTAACTTGAGTTGAGCACAGGTTCTGTATGTGTAGGACTGTGTGCTTATAAGTTGAGCTGTCTTGTTTGAAGCTAAGGTTAATAGCTTAAAAGTTGATTAACTTGTCATACCAGTCTCACCATAGTTTTGTTTTTCTCAAACTAGATGAAAGGTTTCTTTAAGTATGGTTACTGTAGTACTGCATTCCTGATGATGCTGGTAGCTAATGACACTCTTTGTTGTAGAAATCAGGAAATGTGGGTTGAGTCTCTGGGGTCTGTGTTGCTGGAGTACGAAAATATTCTGTTCTAAGTGGCAAGGTCTTGCTGGAACAGCTTGGTATGTATCATTGCTAATACAGACTACGTGTCTGTAGGTTTTGCTTTTCAGATTAATTCACTTGCTTACTGTAATGCTAATTCACTTCCACCCATGCCAAGATACTGCTAAAACTGAAACTGTCTTTTTGTGGTGAGAGATCTCCATATTTCTTAGTGTGCTTGGTACGGGCATCTTGCTTCAAACAAGAC
>VYZR01001253.1:2289-15870 GCA_013400675.1 Oxylabes madagascariensis | reverse complement strand
AAAAAACAACCAACAAAAAACCAGCAGCACAAGTTGAACCAAAATATTGATGTTAGTGTTGATTTTTCTTCCCTCTTTGCTGAAGAACTGTCAAGAACTTCTGTAACTGCTGCACGGTGGAGTTTGAAGTGTGTTAAGTGTGAGGTGTCCCTGGTATCCCCTACCCTGGCTGAAGGTGAGAGAAGTGCCACTGAAACCATGGATTACGTGTGGGGCAGGTTGCTGTCCTGGGGACTTTCTTCAGTTCTTGTACAAGGACCTGGGACAGGCAAACTTTATTTCTGAGTGCTTGCCTAACTTTTTGAGGATGTTTTCCCATTAATAAATTTTCTCAGTGGCTACTGCTCTAACTTTGTGAAATTTAGGCATTTATAATGCTGGTGTGTGATGTAGTTTTGCCATATTAGCTGTAGAGCAATTATTGAGGCCATCAACCATGCATTACAGCTTGGAAACTGCTGTTAGGAGCATTCAGAGATTCTTCAACCTCAGTTGGAAAGAGGCAGGAGATGGCAATAGTCATCAGATTTCAGAGGGCTGGTCTAGCTTAATCAAATGTACTTACCTGGCAGTGAACATGCCTGATTCCTAGTCTTTGGGCTAGCCACAGTTAATCTATTTATGCTAAGAGGAGAAGCATCAACAAGTGACTGAGCCAGTTTGGTATGGCAGGATAAATTGAGCAGCATAGAATGAATGCAAGGAAAGGCACAGTGGCACGGAACCTTTTAATAGTTAACTGTTAGGCTGGCTCAGTACTCTGCTGTGACAGCACACTTTGAGCATTTCTTTCCAGAATAATGTGGTGGTGTTTGGGTTGTTTTCCATGAGAGGACTAATATGTGGGTTCAAATAAGAGATATCAAAAAGGAGATTATTAAGTTTTACAAATGTAGCCTAGGCAGTAGAGGAGAAATCAGTGTATTAAATCAGAGCTGTCAAGCACTGAGGCACCAAACTCACATTTCCTCACACAGTATCTGTTAGAAAATATTCTCTGCTCCTTCTCATCATGGATTTGAGACTCAAAATGTATGGTTTCTGGAGCTAAGCACACTGTTGGCATAGCAAGGTATTGTAAAAAAGGACATTTTATTCAAAGAATTCCTCAAATTAGGCACAAATAGTATAATAGAGTTTAATAGACTTTTATGTCCATTATTTTGGTAAGGAATGTATGCATAACATGTATTTTTATATGTTTAGGAGCAATAATATTTCTCAGTTCTCCTATTTTTTATTCTCTGCTCTGTGGAGAACTTTCTTGTGTCTCTGGAAAATGTATGAATTATATCATGTGGTTTTGAATTTCTGAAAATTACTTTGGTGAAAACTAAAGCATAATTTTGTAATAGTCATAAAGCCCTGTAGCAAAAATGGGGGTTTGCTCACAAAAATAAATGGTCATGGTGTATTTCTGCTCCAAGCTACAGTAATAAGAGGGAGAAAACTGTAAAAGGTTTGCTTTGGTACAGTACCAAAGCCAAATGTGTGCCAGGGGTCATCTTCACTTTGAGATATATCCTAAGAGCCACCTCGGTGGCCAGAGAATACTACAGGTGTATATGCATTTATTCTAAGGACTCTTTATTAGCTTTCTATGCAAAATATCCTTGTATCTGTGCTGGTACTCAGTTTTGCTTTTATAACTCCGATTTACTTTAAGAATGAGTTAAATCACACATAAATATATGACTTCTAATATTCACAAATCTGAGACTCAGGTATGTTGTTTTGAAAACAACAGACTATAAGTAGATTTATTTTAGTAGACAGCATATGGATTACACACTGCTATATACCTCTTACTATTTGCTCTGTTAGCTATTTTGGCACTGTTGTTCATAGACTAAGGAAAACAAATTTTCTTGTAGAGTACATGAAGTGAGGTGAGCTTAAATGTTGGTCTCAAAGAAGTGCTCATGACATAACCAAGCTTTAGCCAGTCAGAACAGTGCTTGAGGTGCTGGAAATTGCTGTGGATCCCAAGAAAAACTCTGTGGGGGACATGAGCTGATGTCCGCAAAGCTAGGACATGTTGACTCTTCGCATCTGGTGTTTCCCTCAATGCTTGCTAAGGAATGGAAAAGGCATTTGATCTGAAGAATATTTGAGTGAAACTGAATTGCCTTGAATTCGCAATGGCACTAGGGCTAGGGTTAACAGTAGAGGGTTGGTGTTGTGGGTGCTCATTGTGCTTGGCTTGGTTTCCAAGTGTGCTAGTTTAAAACTCAGTGGGAAAATTAAAGCCACTCAAGCTGCTCCCTTTCCCCTGCTCTCTTCTGGTAGTGGAGGAAACACTAGGAGAGATTATAAGATGGAATCACAATTTTCTGAAAAACTGCAATAACCACAGCAGTGTCAATAAAAGAATGTAATAAAGTGAGTGCTTTACCCACAAAAGAGTATTTACCACTGGACAAACCAAAACACTTCCTGCAGACAGTGCCCGGTGTGGTTTCCCAGCCAAAGGCAGAATGGCAACTTGGCCCCATGCTGAGCCGTGTGGTGTATGGGAAAACAAAGGCAGTGTGTCAGGGATGCTCCCAGCCTAACTTCCCCCAGCTGGAAAACAGTGGAAAAACAGACCAAACCTGGTGGGATGTGACAGGGCCTTGAAACAGCTTAGGGGACCCTTCCTCTTGGCCTGACTGCGGGAGTGGGACTGGAACGCTCGGTGGTTCTGTTCGCATCTTGGGCTCCAGCTGCAGCTCCAGCTCCAGCGGCTGCTGTGGTTGCCATGGCTGTGGCTTGGGGTCCATGAGGCTCCATTTTCTTTTTTCTCGGAGCGGCATCTTGGGCTCGCTGGTGCTGTCTTTCAGCACCAAAGCAGAAATGCTGTGGATTGGAGGAACAGGGAAGGGATTGCCAGGGGCAGAGGGGCAAGGTCTGCCAAGCTGGCCCTGAAAGCTGCACACGCCCCTCCTGTGTTCTGCTTCCAGCCTCAGCTTCCTCCTGCTGGAACCATGTCTCTGCCATGACGTGGGTGGTATGGAATAAAACAGTGCTAGGAACTCCATCCCTTTCTTCCCTTACCACGGCACCAAGGCAAGGGCTTTGTTTCATACAACAGTGAGACACAAAACTAAGGGATGCAGTGCCACAGCAGTTGGAAGCTGTAGGTGCTGTTGTCAGTATTGGTAACTCACTTTTTTTTTTTTTTTTTTTTTTTTTTTTTTTTTAAATAATATGCCCTGAGTCAGTGAAATCAATGGAATACAGGTAGAAGTTTATTATTCCGTTTTAATCTACTTTTCGGTGGGAAGGCAAGCTGTGAGCAGCTGTGTGCAATGTATTGTGGAGCCGTAACCTTAATGTTGGAAGTCTGTTAATTTGCGTAAGAACCATAATGTTTTATGCTGAACTCATTGTGTCATGTTATTTGAACAGATTGAAATGAGAGAGTAAACTACACTATACATGTTGATCAATGCATGAAGTAGTTTTTGTGTTGGTGCTAGTATATAGGATTTTATAGTTCTGTAGGATTATATAAAATTCTTTGAGAAATTTCGTAGGATTAAAAAGGAATCATGACTTGGGGGTTTTTGATGATTGAAAGTTCTAGCGTTGGAGGAAATTATTTCCCTTATGATGATTTAAAGTATATCTTCCCTAACAGAATTTATAACAGAATTTGTTTTATTCATACAGGGAAGAATCCCTCACCAAATGATGCCAGTGTTGTTGATCATAAGCAAGCACCCTGTTTGTATTGCAGTATGGCTTTGTGATAATTGTATTAATAATAAAAAGCTGTTGAAGGTTTTCAGGGAATAATTTGTATTTCAAAAATGCTGGAAACTGCTTAAAAAATAGAATAAATAGAAATAATGAATTTATGGACTTGTATGAGTCTTTGCTGTTAGGGAAGACATTTGATACACTTCAGCCAGCTGTTTTAAGTCCTTGTAGGAATACACTGTTCTAAAGAAGCTTAGTCTTCAGATGTTTAGTTCACTGCACTGTGCCTCACCTTTTTCTTGACATACATAACCAAATGTTTATATATTCACAAATCTTATATAAATACATGCAATCCTAGAGCCTTTTCAAGCATATCCATTATCAGTGTTTTATGTTTTGTTTTACATTAAAGCTTTCCTACTTGAAGTAGTGTTTTAGTGCATAAATATTGATTTTGATGACAAAATAATTAGGTTAGCTTATGTTAAACAAACACAGCTTTTTTGGAGGTCTGCTGGATTTCAGATGAGTTTTTAGGAACACTATGTAGTGGTCTGTAGGAACAAAATCCATTGCAGTTGCTTACAGCTGAGAGACAACTAGCAGTGGCTGATACTTCTAATCACTTGAGCAATGCTGTATGAATTCAGCTACTTTCCTTTTTCTTCACTGAAAAAAGTCCTTTGCTGACAGCAAATAGGTTATACTCTGCCAAATGAAATAGTGCATGAAATTCTGCTCTCGTTTTTTAAGCAAGAAGTTTTGTGTAGTTTCCATGATTGTACATTGAAGTACTGAAGTTTCATTCAATTTAATTGTATTTTTCATCTGAGCTGTAACTAGTGATCAGATAATTAATCTGGCTTAAAAAAATACGTATAGCTAATATGGATGTTTGATAGCCAGTTTCATTGCTAAACTGTATTCAAAATATGATAAAATTATTTATTAGTAATTTTGGAAAATGGAAGTGAACTTTTAATGCTCATTTTGTTTCAGACATTGAAGTTGAAGTGTCTCAGTTTATTTTCATAAGAATTAACATAATTGTTCTAGGAGTGTGCACGTGGGTCCCATACTTCTTTTGCCATAGTTGTTAAGAATTAGGTGCATCAAATGTCTCTAGACTAAATATGATCTCACAGGAATGGCCAGTCATTCCTTAGAAATAATTATTTCTTATTGAGAAATAAATGTCATATTGCATTTAACCCATGTCATAATTAGCATCTGTCTGTGAACATGTGAATGTTTTTATCTTTTCCTTTCTTATGGACCTTATTTGTACAGAATATTTACAAGAGCCATCAGGAAATTGTTGCCCTGTTTGCTCTTAAGAGCTCGGTATAAAAATCAGTAAATTGGACTTTGCTCTAAAAGAATGTTATCTGTTTTGAGAGGTTTTCCTTTTTCTTTTATATATATATATCCTTCCCTTTGTACATTACTTGACAGCATGCTGCATTTGTTTTTCATGCTGAGATGAATAACTAAATAGAGAAAAGAGAAGAAGAAGCTTCCCAATATTTCGTTTAAGAAGGCTATTTCCTCCAGGCAGGGGCAGGTGATCACAAGCAATAGTATTGTGTGAAGTTATCCTTCCCTTTTGTAACTTACACAGGCCTGCTTCTAATTTGCTGCAAATGTAAAGTAAAATGGTGTTGCTTAAATTATCTCTATTAGCTGTGTGTGACCTTCATCAGGAATGAAGCTAACCCATTTTAGTTCAGGTCTTCCTGGCCTAGAAGTATTTTTTGAGCAGCTGTAGCTTTTTAGGCAGTCATTGATACCTCCAGGATGAAAACATCCGAAGAAATGCTGGCTGCACTGTGTGCTGTCCAATGATGCTGTTTGTACATTGCTTGTAGGCACGCAACAAAACTGGTGGTGAAGGCAAAGGCAGTTTCCATGGCATAGGGTTCACTCCAGCACTGTCCACCCACAGCTGCCACTCTTCAGTTTGACCACTCAGGTGATAAGATTTGCACAGTTCTTGTTTGAGTGAGCTGAATGAGTTAAGCTGTTAAGGGCTGAAAGGAGAGTGTCAGAAGCTGCAGTAAGGAAAGCTGCCTGGTACTTCCCAGTATAGGATGCTCCTTGGAGTTTTTTATAACTTTATAAAATGTTAGCCTTTGGGGCTAGGCAGTTGCTGCCAGCTTAATTTTTTTTTTTTGCTGCCAAAATAATTTAGCTTTCTCTGAGCATGTGTGGAAGAAGTTGTTTCTCATTGTAGATTTTTAAAAAACCCACAAACAAACGAAACAAAAAAACCGAATCTTTTTTTGGAAATGCTCTGTGTCCCTCCCTTTGAAACAGAGACTAGGAGTTAGAGTGTGGGAAGCGCTAGTGAAGGGCACTGGGGAAGAGGAGCAGATTACAAGTCACAGCTTTGCCTTTGTCAGCACTGCAAAATTCTCAGACCGAAACAAACTATAACTTTTTAAAGAAACTACAGATCTCACATGGTGTCCTGGGCATGTGTGACCTGCAAGAGGAGGCTGGGTTTGTACCCCAGTGCCTGAAAGCCAGAAGCAAATCCATGGGACTATGACCTGCGTGGGATCTTAGTGTGGTCTGGCCCCAAAATGCCCTAGACTGTGAACAGGGGAGCAGACCTGGTGGCAGAGTGAGAATTAATATTAGGGAATGAAGGCAGAAGGAGGAGTCAAGGGGAGAGTGTGGCACTGCTAGCCAAGCCTGGACGTGACTGAGCCAGGAGAGATTAAAACCCTTGGGGAGCAGAGTACGGAGAGACTTGGCAGGGGTGCCGAAGGTAGGAATGAAGAAGGACTAGGGCTTGAATCAACATGGGCCAGAGGATATAGCTTGAGGAAAACAGTCAGAGAAGTTTGTTCTGGAAGGTCCAGAGATCTTGAATATTAAGTAAACACTCTTTGATTTCAGTAGAAGTTCTTTGAGAATGTTTTCAGTCATCACCTATGGGTAATTTCCATGCAGAGAATAATTTCATATTTGCAAACAATTTGATATTACTTTCCCACAAAAGCTGCACAGTTGAAATCCAAAGATTTCAACCCAACTGCTGTTTTTTGTCGGTGTCAGTGTGACAATGTCTAATGTCTCAGTTTCTTATTTCTAGAAATGGTGAATGCAAACATTTTTCCAGTGTGGCAGTGTCCAAGTCAAGGATTGTCAAAACTGAGTTATCTTTACAAATCTCTTTTGTTTGGCCCCTTGTGAGGAAGCTCCTCAATTTAATGGTATTAAATCACATGCTAATGTGCTGGTTTTTTTTTCCGTAGGACCCCTGCTCCATTCTGTGCACAGGATGGACTTGTTCTGGGAATGAATCTGGTTGATGCATTGGAGAAGGCTGTTCTCTGGAGTACCCCTGCCTCACTTCCAGCAGAAGTCGGGACGTGTTTGGCGGTCGAGGCAGGGGATTGCAGAAGGCAGGAGCCATTCTGGTGCTCTGTGCAGCTGCATGCTGCCCTGGCGAGCAGGACTCCCTTCCTGGCTGTGCTGCAGACTTCCTAAGTGATGCTAGGTAAGTTGCTCAGTCCTAGCTTTTCTCGCATCTTTGCTGACTCTGTCTTGCTTTCTTGTGGATGACTTGAGATCTTCGGATCTTACTTGGAAAAGTACTGACCATTGGCAACCGGAGGTGAGGCAGTGGGGGCTGAGGTTTGAAGGTGCTATATAAAGCACAACGTAATGCTAAGTGCTGTGAAAAAATTAGTTACTCTGAGTTATGCCAAACTGGAGACAAAGTTGACTTCAGAACTGGAGAATCATTTTGACCTTAAAGCTGTCACTGTTTTAGTTAGGAGGCTAGGAATAACACAGTTATTCTAAGTTAGGAGTAACAGAGTAAGGGTAGGACTAGCCATTATGTTGATGGAGCAGTCAGCTGCACCCTTGAATTCACAAAGAAATCACTTGTTCCGTCTTCCAAAAAAAAGTTTGAGTAGTGTGCAGTAAATCAGGTGTAGGACCATACTCCAAATGCCAAAAGTTAGACAGATTATTGTTTTGATTAGTGGTAATTTTGTAATTTTTTTGAACGGTGCAGAGGTGCTGTGGAAATGGTATGACATAACTGCGATGTACACCATGCCACAAAAGCAAACAAAGGCGAAGTTTAGGATTTGTGAGACGCAGCTTCTGATATTTCCGCCTATGAGTGGTTGGATCCAGATTAGTTTTAGTGTAGACATTTGTATAATGCAAGATGATTTGGGGTGCAAGTAGCACAGCATTTTTTGATGATGTCAACTCAGATAATATAGGTACATAAAATTAAAATGGCATGTAAATTCATCATTCATTGCAGGGACATGACTCTTATTGTATCAGATACTAAGTAGACAGTGTTTGTAATGCCCACTATCAGAATGGCTAGGAGTCAGAACTTCATCTGCATTTCCTCAGGCATGGGGTTTGTATTTTTCCAGTGTGGTGTCCATAGCTAGCTACAATGCTGTTGTAATCAGTAGATAACAGATAATTTTTTGGCCAGGGCATGGTTAAGCTAAATATTGTTTCAACTTAGCTAACCTGAATGCAGAAATATCTAACATTAAATCAGGTTTTATGAATTAACCAAGAGTGTGTCTTCAGTGCCTGGAAACATAGTGAGTGTGTTTGCCAGATAAGCTGTTACTCTCTATTGCAGGGAAGAGAGAGAGTAAAAAACTACGAAGGTTTTATAATGGCTGAATATTATTATAAATACACAGAGCAAGAATGTACGTTCCCCTTCCAGCCAGCACACAGGGGATCCACTACATATGGCTCTGTGAAAGGCTGCACTAATGGTTTAGGTGTTGAGCAATATTTCTAAGTGCTGCTTTCTAAGAAAACATGAGGTATTTTTGTTTGACTACTGCTGTGCAGTGTGCAAGTCTTTCTTTAAATCTTTGAAAAATAAACAAAAAAAAAGCCGTGAGGGTGGCGGGGAAACAATCTGTATTTTACAAGCAGAAGTTAAAAATGAAATTATTTGCTTTATCTAGAGTGTTGAGAATTATGTTGCAATTAGAGTGTTGCAATAGCACAGATTACGAAAGGACCGCGCCATTCGCAGAGCCCGCTGGAGGAAAGCTCGGCACTGGAACAGCAGGGGTGTTGTGGGCCTCCAGGGCAGTGCACTGGCACAGCCACACCAGGGAGATTATCAGCTAATGTGAGACAGGAACGCCAAGGAAAATAAAAACTCTGCCATTCCTGCGTGTTCCATAAAATGGGGGGCGGGCAGAGAGAAGGAGGGTGACTTGTTTTTATCAATGTGCCTACTTTATTTCAGTGTCACGTCTAATCCAGAGTGGAAAATGTTTTCTGTTATGTCAAAGAAAGAAGGAATGGAAATGGCAGCTAATTATAAGCTAATATACTTCGAATGCTGCTAATAAGAGTGGAATTTTACTCAGCTCACTCTATTTCTACAATAGAAAAGTAAAATTTCTCTTGAGTCAACTGAAACATCTGTTGAACAAATTGGCTCAATTTCATGGGTCTGTTGCTAATTCTGAAAAGTAGATGGTGTTTTATAAGATCAGTAGAGTCAGGGGGTTAGAGCCCATATTCTTACTTCTTTTACTATTATTAAAGTAGGTCATGTCGAAATGTTTTGTTTTTATGAATACTGTAATGTGGTTAATGTTTCTAGTATTTCAAGCTTTACCTTTGGTTTAATGAGTTTTCTTCACTGTTTTTAATCAATGTTATTAATAGTCTTTAAAGCTGTGGGTTTCCAAGTTCTTGGTAGTAAAGTAGTTGAACAGGTTTTTAAAAAAGTCCTGTTCCGGTGCATTTCTATTTCTATATTTCTATTTCTATTTCTATTTCTATTTCTATTTCTTTCTTTACTTCTGCATTTTTTCCTAGTCTGTTTTACTCATGAAGTTTAAATATAATAGAGTTTTAGTTGCTCCTATTGCTGTTTTCTCATTTGGACTAATTCTTCGTAGATTTGCAGATGTGGGAAAAATATTGTAGGTGACAAAGCAGTTTATGGCTTCATGGGATAGATGCCTAAGAACGTCATAGAGTCAACAAGCTGATGTCATATGAATATTAAGAGGAGAAAAAAAAGGGAGAAATTAAAAATAGTTTTTCCAAGACTTTGTTCAAATGTGTCAGAAATGTTTTAATTTAATCTCACGTACATACATGCATCTTAAAGTTCTCAGGTATATCTCTTAAAACTACCATCACTGAAAGGAAATCACAAATGGGATGCAGATCAAGTTAAGTTCTGTGTGCTTTACTGTTAAATATTGTAAAATGAATTTAAGTTCTTCCTATGTACTACCCATAACTGGCTGTAATACTTTGACGTATTTGAAGAGGAAAGCTGGACTTTGAATTTAGACAGTGAATATGTATTTTCTTTGTGCTATGTATATTACATGGAAAATACAAGACTAGCATTGACCATGTGCATGCAGGGTGATTGTAAGCTATGACATTTTCAGCTTTGTGGTCAGGGTGTCTATTTAGAGTAGTTTAGTGTATGAGGGATGTGAATGGAAGTTGATAATACTTTCTAATATTACTTAAAAAGCAAAGGAAATTACCTGTTTATTACAGTTGGTTTTTAAGCTTTAATATTTGTTAATTATGTAGTAGTTTGTTTGTCTTCTTTAACTTAGAAGATAATGGAGGTATAAATAGGAGGTACAGCAGTGTGAGATATTGTTGCTTTTGAGGGATTACTGGGCCGAGGAGGAATGGAGATGTACAGTCAAGTTTTCTGAATGTGGGCATGAGTGCTGCCAGTGTAAAAAGCTGCCCCACTGCCGAGAAGATGTTGCAAACTCTCTGTGTGTTGGTTTTGTCCTTGGTGCAGTTCACTGAAGCTGCAGATGACGTTTATGAAATGAAGTGAGGGGAAAGTTTTGTGGCTGAAATCCTGTGCCAAGTCTTTTTGAAGTTGTATGCAGCAGCTGTGCTGTAGCTAAAGAAAGGCTTTCTTTGCCTCCATCATAACATCTGCATGGTCTTTAACAGCAGAATTGTTCCACTATGATGTGTCATTTAGCTAATCTGGGTTGCCTTCATTAAGTCCTTTTTTTCTTCTCCTTATTAGAAATGCTCACATTACTTTGGGAAATAAGTTTGCAGAGATCTGGACTTGAGCGTTTCTGTGTAGAAACAGTAGGCTTCAGTCAAAAAAAAGTCAGAAGATGAGTGGAGACTTTGTAGCTCAGAGAGTCTCTTTAATCTGGGCAGCTCTAGATGGACAGAATTGGATTTTTATGTGTCCTCTCTTGTTTGGAGGTTAGGGGCTGAACATGCGGCCAGTTTTTGTGGAGATGCCACAAATGTGACATCATGGCAGCTAGCATTGGTCTGACAGCTTCCAGAAGTGTGGCTTGCACCCTCTGTGCTGAGGTGTTACCCCCTCCCCCTTGTGCCAGTGCTGCTGCAGCCACAGCTCTGGGCTGAGCTGGCTCAGGCAGCCAAACCGGAGCACAGCTCGATGCATTTTTGATTGAGTCAGTTGGCTGGCTCTTGGCCTCTTTGAACTTCCTAACTGCAGAGTTGTACAATGTCTCTGCTGAAGATGGCCTGGAAGAGAGGGATGGCAGGATCAGCCTCTTGTAGTTGTAAATTGCTTTCAAAACCATGCCTTGGTTGAGAAGGCAACCAATGGAAGTGTTTTTAAGAAATGCCTGCTTGACTGTATGCT
Source organism: Oxylabes madagascariensis (assembly GCA_013400675.1). Taxonomy (NCBI): domain Eukaryota; kingdom Metazoa; phylum Chordata; class Aves; order Passeriformes; family Timaliidae; genus Oxylabes; species Oxylabes madagascariensis. Next base: position 4,529 of record VYZR01001253.1, on the reverse strand, counting down.
GTGTTTACTTTTAATGTTGAGAGAAATCAATGAATCAGGTGTAATTGAATTTGAAATTTTACCTTTAGTGTTCCTTCTAGTTAAAGGTTTTTGCACAAGGACTTTTAAACTGAATTTTTATTTAGTCTTCTTACAGTGTGAGACTAAGATGTCTGTAATTGTTCACTCTGTTAGCACTGTGAAGCTGGTGAGTTCTTAAAGCTAAAGGGTGGGATCTCATGGTCTGAAATATGAGATTGTGGTCTTGGAGAGCAAAACAAACGTGGTTGAAATGCTGCCCCTTCTCTCTATTAAGGATTTCGGCTATCTTGACCGTAAATATCTTGGATTTGTGGGGATACCTGGCTCTCAAGAAGTATGTCCCAAACTAAATCTGGAGGAATAAACTGTAAATTAAATGGAGTGTGTGTGGAATTTTTGGTAAGAATTATTTTATCATCAGGAATTACTGGATATCCTTTTGCTTTTTGCATGAACAGTAGGATCAGTCTTCCTTCTGTAATCTCGTAGGAAAATGACTGTACTGGAAAAGCAAGAGTACTGATTTATGTAATTGTACTCATTGCAGAAGTTTGGTTTGTGAGTTCCAGTTAACATAAATAGGCAAAATGAGAGAAAAGGGCAGGAAACATGCTCCTGCCTATTAGGGTTGTTAAATAATATTTTCAAAATTATCTTCTAGTCAAATTGTGATTTTCTTCAATTTATGCCAGTAAGGCTGTGGTTACTCCTCACACTCACTGTCTATAAAATTAAACATGTACTTGCCACAATGCAGAATGAACACTACACTGTGCAAAATAATGAAATTTGGTGTTGTTTTTTTGGTTTTTTTTTTTGTTTTTTTTTTTAATTACAAATTACTGCATATTGAATGGAAAAATTTAGGTCTGCCTGCATGTGTAGTTCAGAGTGCAGCTGGCCTGCTGGGGGAGCATGACACACCTGCCTCCTCATCTGAGAGTGACCATGACCACGTCACCAGGGATTGAGCATGCCCCAGAGATAGCTGGGCATTCCAGTCTCACACGTGAAAAACATGTGTTTCCAATACCTAAGGAGCACAGCTAGGTCCTAGGAATAGATATGCTTGGCAGCACTAGTCCAAAATATGCATTTTATCTACACATTTAAAAACAATTAGCAAAATAAGATTATAAGGTCAGTAAAACTGAGCACATTCTGGTTCCAGTGACGTTACTGTGAGGTAAGGGCAAGCAGACCACGACTTGTTTCAAAAACAGGAAGCGCCTACATTTATATAAAATTGCATAGTTTCAGCTGTCATAAATGTGGTTTCAATGCAGTTGCAGGAGTAAAGCCTAAAGTAGTTATAACCAGCTTACTTCCTCTTCCAGTCAAAGTGCAAATAGCCATATAATTAACAATCTGTGGCTCATTTCTGTAGCTGGTTTAAGTATTCTATTTCGCCTGTTCAGTCACTGTATAAACACAGAGGGAACTTGACTTGGTTAAGAACATTTTGAAACACAAATATACCCAGTCATAACCAGATCTGCAGATTCACAGAAGAGGGTCTTCAGTTGCCCCTCGAGCTTGGCAGCAGCAATGAGACCTGTGAGTGTGGCTGGATCTCTGCCAGGCTCCTTGGAGAAGAGCGAATCTTGCCAAGTTGGCATCTTGCCATGGTAAACTGCATGGGGCAGCAAAACCTGCTGCAGAGCTGGTAGACAGTTTTTCTCTTTAGGGACTTCCCTTCTTACATTCCATTACAAATTGGCTTTATTCAAAGTCTTTTATCATTAATTTTTTGAGGACTGATTGCTCAGCTTTTTTGGACAGCTTTTTTCTGAGTTAATTCAGCCATCCTGCCTTTGACTCTACTCATGCACTTAGTGTGACAGAAAAGCATGAGTACAAAAGGATAAGAAAGAGTTCCTCTTCTGTTCCCATACACTCTCGGGTAGTTTTAAATATGCTTTAGGCTGCTTCGAGAGCCTTCCAAGAGAGCCCTAACTTTTCATCCAGACAAGGCCTGTCACACTCTCTGTCTCTGCTGATATAATGCACTTGAGCAGCAAATACCTACTGAATATTCCCCATGTACTCTGCTTGCTGGGAAGGACCATTGAGTAGCCTTTCCAGGGAGTTTGCTCACCCAGAAGGTTTTCTCCAGGGAAGCACTGCAGAAAATGAAGCTGCAACACTGGGTGCATACAGTGATTGAGAGTACGCCTTTTCTTCATGTGCTAGATAGCAATGCATTTTGCAAAGCCCTG
>VYZR01001248.1:94961-107873 GCA_013400675.1 Oxylabes madagascariensis | reverse complement strand
CAGTTTAAAGCCATTCTGCCTTGCCCTATCACTACATCCTCTTGTAAAAATGTCCTTGTCATGTCAATAGTTGACTTGGTGGAGGAGGATCTGTACTAAGAAAGCAATGGCAAGGGGTGGCTGTGGCCAAGTAACTTGGTCTGAAGTTTCATGCATCAAAATGTGGAAGATTATACTTTCAAATCCTTTACAAAGAGTCTTAGAGGTCTATGGATGCAAATACCACACGAGTGCTAAACATTATTACTTTTAATCTGGTAACAGTAATTTTCCTGTTTTGATTAAACCGGTGAAGAGTTTCTGTACTGTACTCCTCCTTATTCATTGTCACTCAAACTCTGTAACATGAGATGTGGTGTTAACCTGACCTGGACTAGTGTTCTGGTTTGTGCTGAGTGAAATGTTAAAAAAGGAATAGGACTGATAATGAAAAATAAATCGGCTTAACAAAAATCTTTCTTAAAAAGATCTGCTTTTTATGTTGGATTAGACTTGGCAAAGGTTGAGCTAACCCCTCAAAAAGAAAGCTTTCCTCAGCTTCTGGTTGTGCCTTTTGCCCTGAGAGCAGTGAGTGGGGAGCTGTTGTGTCTGGCTTCCCACCGCTCAGCTCGTCACCCTTCCTGTCTTGCAGGAGCCCAGTGTGTCGATCTGGGTAACTCCTATATCTGCCAGTGTCAGGCTGGCTTTACTGGGAGACACTGCGATGACAACGTGGACGACTGCGCCTCCTTCCCCTGTGTCAATGGAGGGACCTGCCAGGATGGCATCAATGACTATTCCTGCACCTGCCCCCCAGGATACAACGGGAAGAACTGCAGCACCCCGGTGAGCAGATGCGAGCACAACCCTTGCCACAACGGGGCCACCTGCCACGAAAGAAACAACCGCTATGTCTGCGAGTGTGCCCGCGGCTATGGTGGCCTCAACTGCCAGTTCCTGCTCCCTGAGCCACCTCAGGGACCCGTCATTGTTGACTTCACTGAAAAGTACACGGAAGGCCAGAATTCCCAGTTCCCCTGGATCGCTGTCTGCGCTGGGATTATTCTGGTCCTCATGCTGCTGCTGGGGTGTGCTGCTGTGGTAGTCTGCGTCAGGCTCAGAGTGCAGAAGAGGCACCACCAGCCTGATGCCTGCAGGAGTGAGACTGAGACGATGAATAACCTGGCAAACTGCCAGCGTGAGAAGGACATTTCCATAAGTGTCATTGGTGCCACTCAGATTAAAAACACAAATAAGAAAGTAGACTTTCACAGTGATAACTCTGATAAAAATGGCTACAAAGTCAGATACCCATCAGTGGATTACAATTTGGTGCATGAACTCAAGAATGAGGACTCAGTTAAGGAGGAGCACAGCAAATGTGAAGCCAAGTGTGAAACATATGATTCAGAGGCAGAGGAGAAAAGTGCAGTACAACTAAAGAGGTATCTCGCATCTGAGTGCAGGGGGCAGCTTGGCTTTGAAGGGGGAGTGTATATCTCATAGGTAGCATTAATCAACAGCCATCTGACTTGTTCTTTCTCCTTTTGCCTTCAATAGTGATACTTCTGAAAGAAAGCGACCAGATTCAGTATATTCCACTTCAAAGGACACAAAGTACCAGTCGGTGTATGTCATATCAGAAGAGAAAGATGAATGCATCATAGCAACTGAGGTTAGTAGGGTTGGAACAGCAGAGAAAAGTCTTGGTCCACAGCTCCCATCCAATACATGCCAGGGCAGATAAACTCCTTTCCATAATGCCACAGTGGTTTGTACCTGTTGAAATCTAGCCAGCTTGAGTTTGTGATGCTGTGGATGTTGTAAAGACAGGCTCAGTGACTTGCTGCTGTAGATGTTGTGGGTTTGACAAGTTTTGTAGACTGGGGTACAATGGTAGTGTGGTTGAGCTGTGCTGACCCACCCCTTGGGTGTGCTTCATGCAGAGTCCTGACCCTCTGCAGCCTTACAGCCCTCTTCATATGTTTCATTAACCTCATCTGATCTCTGCTTGTGTTTTCTCTTTCCAGGTGTAAACCAGAGGTGATATGGCAAGGTGGTTGTCAAGAACAATTTCAGAGGAGACGTGCCCCGATGAATGCTGCTGAAAGAGGAATGGGAGATAGATTCCTTCACTGACTGCTGCTGAGAAACTAAATTCAGGCTTGAGCTGGTTCTCTACTGAAGTTAGCAAAGTGACTGCAAAATAAAGAAACAAGATGGACACCAGGCAAGGGTCTGTGTTCAAGGATTACTGTTGCACTGCCTTTTATGAATTTTATCATTGCACTATGGTCAGTTGCTTTTCTATATATATTTAAATGAATGGACTTAATTACTACATAAGAAGCATGCACTGCCTGAAGTGTATATTTTGGATTATTATGAGCCAGTCTTTTCTTGAATTAGAGACACAAACACTGCCTTTATTGTCTTTTTTGATACTAAAATGTGTTTTTACTAGGTGAGAAAAAGTGTGTTATTTTTTTGAATCTGTAAAAATATTTTCATGATAATTGTAAAGCTTGAGTATTTTGTGATGTTCATTTTTTTATAATTTAAATTTTTTGGTAAATATGTACAAAGGCACTTCGGGTCTATGTGACTATATTTTTTTGTATATAAATGTATTTATGGAATATTGTGCAAATGTTATTTGATTTTTTTTACCGTTTTGTTAATGAAGAAATTCATTTTTAAAATATTTTTCCAAAATAAATATTATTAATGATAACCAGAGTGCTATACTTATTCCATATTTGATGATGAACTGACTGAACTTTGCAACCAGGCATCTGACAGGCCTCTGTGGACTCATGGGGGCTTTGAGTAGGACTGAGACTTTTTACAAGACTGGGGAACAACTTGTTGTATGTAGATACACAACAATACACCTTTCCCTCCTAACTTTCTGACCTGTTGACCCCATGGTTGTGCTCAGTCTTGCCTCAAAGGCCAACGGCAAAACCTTGAGTAATATTTTGCCCAGTCATGTTGGGCTATGTGTTTATATAAACACATATGGAGTCACTTCCTGAGGAAGAGCAAGGGTTGAGTGCACTCCATTGCAATCCAGACCTGGGGCTTGTCATGACTCAACTCCTCATTTTTTGCAGGCTCAAACACTTGCCTGGAGCCCAGGGGAGTTTGGGACACACCAGTGAGGGAGGGCCCCTAGCTCAGGTCCTTGATGCACACCCATGGGCTGTGAGCTCCCCCAGACTTCCCTCTCCAGGAAATGGTAAATTTGGAGTTACCATAAGTGTGGACTAGTGGCTACAACTCCCATGACTACAACACCTCTGAAGTACCAGTTGTGTCTTTGATTTCTGCTCTGTCCCTGGCGCCTGCTGCCTTCATAGTGGGACAGAGTGTGATTCCATCCCCTGGCTTGCCTCTGAGTGCTCAGGCAATTTCCCCAATTTAGTTTGCTCTAACGAGCTCGCCTTCACATTGTGCTGCATGTTAATCAGCAGTGACCCTTCAGAAACAGGCAAAGGGCTCTTCCACTTCAGGAAAAAAAGGAAAATCTAGGGAATAATCTCATTTTTACTTTTATTAAAACCGAATCCCAATCATTGTGGGCCATCTTCTGCAGCTTTGCAAAGATGGTGAAAATCCTCTGTCCCCATTCACTTCAGGGGAGGGGGATGATATCCTAAACACAAAGAGTGGGATAGCAGATAAAATCAAGCAATTATTGCAGCTGGTGATCTTTATGTATTCCCCTTATTTTAGTGTGCATAAGTACATGAATGACTGGAACTCCACTCTTGTGTGAGGTCTGTGTAAAACTCTGACTGCAGAGGCTTGTCTGTTTATAAGCTTAGCTTTTTGCTAAGTGAAACCTTAGACAAGGCATACAGGCTCACTTCTCACAAAGTGTCCTGACATGGTTATCATCCTCATCTATCCCAAAGTGTCCTTTCAAGGAAAGTTTTTGTACGGAGAGTGATGAGAGGTATTGAAAACCAGCCTGTCAGTGACGGTCTGAACAGCAGTTTCAATATGAGCAGTGACAGAACAACCTGCCAATAATCAGTCAATGCATCATATATTAAATGAGGCATGATGGTGTGTATGGCAGCAGGTGCTCAGTGCAACATTTGGACAGAAAAGTGAGTCTTGGAAGGTGTTGTTGCTATCTTTGTTGCTCATTTGTTTTTCAACCTTGGCCAAAGCACTTTATTTTTCTGTATTTCCTCTTCTTCCCAAGCTTCATGGAGGAGGATCATCTGTAATATACTGCACTTTGCAGTCAGTTTCATGGTCTTGGCTAGGCCTTCTTAATGCTGCCTCTGTAGAAATAGCAGGAACAAAAGGAAGGCCATCAGTGGTTGAGTACCTCCGTAACATCAAGTCTTCAGTGCTACAGCAAGATCTACTTTAATTTACTGTCAGGTAAAGGTCTGGAAAAGCACACATTTCCTTGCTCTTATGAAAATGCACAGCATTGGCATCTATCTATCTTTGCTTAAAAATAAGACAGCTTTGGAAAGATAAGTTTGTCCAAGTGTGCTAATTATCAGCAGTGCTGAGTTTGGTGAGTGACAGAAAACTATAGGCAAAGGGAAGGGCATGGTTCTGTCCTTCTGAAACACCTCCTGAAATGATGGCTACGCAAATCAGCCCAATGGCTTCTTCTAGTTCTGTCTTGAGCAGGGTTAGGGCTACAGTCACACACAGGATTTATTTCTTCTACAAGATTACCAATTCCCCCAGTCCTGAGTATGTGTGTATACAGCGGCTCTTGGGGACCAGAGCCGGCTGAGGTAGGCAGTGTGGAACAGTGGTTCCGTTCCTCACCCCTAGTACTTGGGCCTTACTGGGATAAAAAAATGGATGATCTGGGCAGGGGGTGGAAGTGGAGCATGTCTTGCTTGGGGCAGAGGATGGCAGATGCAGGTGTGGAGCCATGTGTGCAGGTGGTGCACACTCTGGCCAAGGGGCAGTGATGGGGTTGTGCTCACTCCAGGATGGGAGCTCTGCTGCCAAAGAACGGCAGGAACCTCCTGGTCAGCAGGGTCTCCAAAAGGCCTCCTCATTCTAAAATGAGAGGAGAAGCCTGCCTGGGGAGTCTATTTAGCTGGGACAGCTGAGAATTCAGAGTCCAATCCAAAGCCCATTAAATGAATGGAAAGGTTCCAGCAAACTGCAGGGACACATGGCACCGTGCCCCTCCTGACACAGCACATCTCCATCTCTCCCCAGGGAAGCTGCACGCACTGGTGCAGCGCGTGGCCCTCTGGGTGCTGGATATGAAAGCCTGCGGCTGGCCTGGCCAGGCCTTTGCCCTGGGCATTCATCCCCCTGGAGCCAGGACTTTGGGGGCCTGGGGTCCCTCCTCAGGCTGTCACTGTGGCACTGTTAATTCATGTGCATACCTCAACCTGCAACGTCTCCTTCTCTCCATCCTGCAGCAGCCAGGGAGGACTTCGCCTCCTTGTTTGGGACCAGTTCTCAACAGGGTGGCCAGACAGGGCACCTCTCAGCCCACATCTCTGCCAGCCTGTGTCTCTGTGACAAGTGGCATTTGCATTGTTGGCGCAGACAGGACACGTCAAGAAATTAGAAGCACTGAAGAAGCAGGAGAGATTAGCTGTTGGGAGGTATTAGCTGCCCTGGTGGTGGACAGAGATTTCCTAAGAGTGTCACATCTTTCAATACATAGAAAACTTTAGGTTCAGGCAGGAGTCTTAGGTTTAATTGCAAGACACAGCTTTATAAATTGATTTAAATTTATATTTGTTCTTACTTTGTACACAGTGCAGGACAGTCTGTGTGTCAGGAAACTTGGGTGCTATTCCTGGCTCCACCACAGACCTGATGTGTAACCTTGGGAGAGGAAGGACGGTCTTGTGGTCAAGGCACTGCAGAGGGACTCAGCAGGGCCCCCTTCTATTTCCAGCACTCCCTCCAGACTTCCTGTGCAACCTTGGACCTGTGTCACTTAATCTTTCCAGGACTTTAGGAAAATGGGGGCCTCCTGGTTGTTCTAATAGGGAGAAGGTCATTTGTGCTTGTGAGAGGATACCGTGGTGGTGGGGAATGTTAAAACACCCTTCGAGGCAAGTAAGGCTATTTCCTATTTCTGTGCATCAGACTGCTTGTCTGTGAGGTGGTGAGCTATTTTTGCAAAGTGCTTTCAGATGCTTGCATGGAATAGAGACCCCTCTCACAATTGAAACATCCATCATCTCAGAGAGGATATGCAAACCCTGCACTGGCAGCAAGGAGACAGAGTGGAAGGGGGAGGGAGGCAGCTGTGGTGGTATGTGTGTGCACAGTGTGTGCAGGAGGAATGTGATACAGCTGTGTGTCCATGGCCCAGAAAGGATGTCACACACCACAGTGTTGACATGGATGGCCACAGTGCCATCAGCCTCTGCAATCAAGGTCTGTAGTCATCTCTGCTGCAGTAGATTCTCTTACAGCAAAACAATTTTGCAGGTAGATACAGATTAAACTCAGGCTGGAACTATGAGGGTCAAGGAGGAAAGCTGCAGAAATGATACAGATGGGAATTTTTTGCTGGCAGACCCTGGGAAACCTCCCTATTGGAACAGCCTAACATCCAAAGTCATATACTCCAAATAAAATTACCTGAGAACTATTCCTAGGCCAACTCCCAACCTGACAAGCAGTCTCTTCTGACACCTGACATCTACTTGTGTCAAAAGAATGAGGAGTCTCTCTGTTCCCTTCCCTCCTTGGGAGGTACATTTTCCACCTGGCTGTTAAGACCTGGCTTTCTGGCTGTGTCTGTGTTACCCACTGTGCAAATCACAGACATCAAGAGCCTGACCGGAAAAGACCCAACATGTAGCACGAGGCAAATCTTCAGATGAAACCTGGAGCCTTCTGCTGTGACAATGGGACAGCTGATCCTGCTGCTCTGGGTGAAGCAGAGGTGGGTGACAGACCCACTGCCATGAGGGGGCTTGCTGCCTAGTCAGTGGGGCAGGGCAGTATGGGAGGTGGGGCTGGAAGTCACAGCATCCTCGTGAGAGATTAGCTTTTTTTCTTAGGAAGAACCATCCTTAATCTTTTCTCCTGCTGCTGCAGCCTCATCTCCTGCACCAATAAATTCTACACTAGTGGGGCTGCTCTCTGGCCCTGTAGCCAGTCAGTACGGATCAGTCTGCAGTGTTAAACTGTCTTACTCCACCAAATCAACTGCTTACATCCTTACCCTGCCAGTGAGGGATGGCTCCTGTTTTGTGCCAAGGAACAGCCTGGGATGCTGATAACTGCGGGGGCAAAAGCTTGGCAGGGACCCCCATAGCAATGCAACCCTACAAATGATTGCATTTTAGAGACCAGAAGCTGCTTAGGTTTCCAGGACAGGTGTATCCAGAGTATCTTAGTGACATGTTCAGGAATGCCTTACTCCTTGGCACAGATGAGGAACGGTGTATGTCAGCTGTGGGAGTAACTCTGAGGGTCAGTGCAGATCCATTTCACCTGCTAGGGCAACTATATAAACCGGCATTGCTTACTTTAAAGCCTGCCTTATGCATGTGTTACATATGAGGGCAATTTTTTCATGGTATAAAACGATACCATCTGAACAGCCAGTGTGGATGAAGCTATATTGAAAAAAGTCACGTACCTCAGTGCAGATACCTACCCTTTCCTTGTTTATTTATCCAAAGTGTGCCAGGAAAGGCAAGTTTGTACCATTGTGTTCTCCAGAGCATGGCTGTGCAGCTATACAGAAGCAAGTATCATTCAAAAAATACATGGCTGTTTGGACAAGATTTGAGTGCTTACAGCAAGTTAGGGTATCTTCACATGATAATTTCCCAGGGTGCTGGAAGCTGAGCAGGAGAAAGGATCAGAACTGGGCTGACCAGTGTTCTTTTTCGTAACATGAAACTGGAACTTTGAGAGGACAGCACTTTTCTGTGGGAAAGAACACAGCAGATAGACAAATCTGACCAACCCTTATTGCAGCAAGGATGTGGTGCAGGGCCATTTCTTCTCCCACCATTGTCAAGACATTCATGCTGGAAGCAGCTGATGGTCATTTCTAATTGGAATTTTTACCTACCAGAAAACTGTGCTTTTCCATAACACTTACAAGTCAATGCTTTTACAAAGGAGATTTTCAGCGGGGAAACAGTTTTTCAGCAATGGTAAACTGAAATACCCTCTTGAAAACCTCTTATGAGTTTCATTTTCTTCGTGAAGCAAGATAGCAAAATCACAAGTGTTTCCCAGCAAACAACAAATTATCTGTAAACTTCCTTTCTCTCTTTTTTTTTTTTCCCACCAAAAATAGAACTGAGCTGGGAATTTTCTCTCATTAAAAAGTTGTATATTTTACTTTTGATTTGGCTTTAGAATGTGAGCATTTTTAAAGATAAGTTCTCCCCCTTATCCCATTTTCTGGCCCTAAGTAGCACTTCAGTGTCCTGAGGAGGGTTGCACTTAGTATAAGCAAACTGCATTTTTGGCCAGATATCAGAAAATACTTTTAATGGTAGCCTGGATGAGAAAAAACTGGTATTCTCAAGAACAACTAATTACATGAGGCAAAAAGTGTTATGAGGTATGAACTTTACCATAATACTTTACCATTAGTCTAAATAATTCAGAAAGTTTTCAACAGCCACGGAGTGAAAATACATTAACTNAAGTAGCACTTCAGTGTCCTGAGGAGGGTTGCACTTAGTATAAGCAAACTGCATTTTTGGCCAGATATCAGAAAATACTTTTAATGGTAGCCTGGATGAGAAAAAACTGGTATTCTCAAGAACAACTAATTACATGAGGCAAAAAGTGTTATGAGGTATGAACTTTACCATAATACTTTACCATTAGTCTAAATAATTCAGAAAGTTTTCAACAGCCACGGAGTGAAAATACATTAACTAAAAACCAAGCTACGTCAAACCACGACACTCATCTACAGTTAAAATAAAAGTTGTATGGAGGAGAATCAGGCCTTCCACATGATCCAACCAAGATCATTTGGCTATTAGTTCTGTACTTTCCTTTTTAAGGCACCAAGAGATTTTCCTTTACAAGGTTTTCCATACATGCAAACGGGAGTGTTTACCAAGGCCACCTGTCTGAAAAATGTAGTCTGGTTTTACCTTAGTGTGAATCAAAGGGCCCATGGAATTCTCCATTGCCCTGCAGTGGTGATGGTTTGGCACAGCTGCTGCTTCTGTGACTGTGGGCGTCTTTGGAAAAGTCGGATGCCCGTTACTCTCACTCAAAGAGAGAAGGATTGTTCAGAGCAAAAACTCACATGGAACGACTACATATCCTACTTGTCATAGCCTGTATCTTAATTTTCTTTCTTTCTTTCTGTATCAATTTAAAGAAAGGAACTATGAAAAATGTATGATGTTGTGTAAGTTCTTCTAATTGACTTCAGGAAGTGTTATCTGGAATGGCAGTTGTGAGCACACAAACTCAGCAGACTTATCTGCGTTATCTAATTACCAGACTATAAAGTTCTGCTGACATTTCCTTTTGATAAATACAATACACTGCTTTCTTTATCTATCTGTATTAAAGAAACAATGTTCTCCTAAATCCAACCCCATGCATACTTTTTACTGAAACAACATTATAAACCCCAAGACTAACAGAAATGTTGTCACAACTTCAACAGTCTTAAATGAAAACAGTGGCTTTCAGACGAAAAGCATTATCTAAAGGTGGTAGGAAACCACAAAAAATCTCAATGTTTTAACTGTGAATAAGCATGAAACAGATTTCACAGATATTTATTAAGCAAAAAGAGAGACCTAGAAAAAGAAAATGGCGACAAAGAGCAGCAGTATTACATGTATGCTTACATTTCTTCACTGGTGCTGTGTTTAACTAAGCACAGAAATAAAGAATCATAGAGTCATTTAGGTTGGAAAAGATCCTTAATATCAAGTCCAGCTGTTAACATAGCATTGCCAAATCCACCACTAAACCATGTCCCCAAATGCCGCATCTACACATCTTTTATATGTTATTTTATACTATAAATTACTGTTTACCATAAGGTTTTTAAACCAGGCTTGCCTTTCAGGCCTTACTTCTGCACATGCACAGGAAGGTTTTGGATGATTGTGGAAAGCAGCTGTGCCAAACTAGATTTGCTGCTGGAAGTCTACAGGTAATGGACATAAAGGAAAGTGCCTCTAAATGATGCTTGTTGCCATTTGATTTTCTGTTTTCTCCTGATTCACTGGGTTTAGATGCCTCCTGCATGGGGAAGAGAAAGGGCAAGAGGCAGCCAAGGGTTGTTGTAGGAAGAGGTAAGGCAGGACATGGTTTTGCCTGGGGAACCCTGCTCCTCTAGACAGTGTCAGGGTGGGGAAAGGCAGGTGAGGAGCCTCTTCTGCAGCTCTGTGGGGTACCCTGGCTATGATTGATCTGAGCAGGGAGGCTCTGACAGAAGACAAAACTGACACAGAAATGTTGCAACACCTGTAGCACTGAAACCCCAGTTTGCATGCTCTTTGCATTTCCATTTACCTCAATGAGAATTAGGCACTGGGGGGGGCCCACGCTGCTTGGGAATCCTTTGGCACTTGTACACACTCCACAGGCACTGTGTGCCCCCACCTCTGTGACCAGCTAATCAGGGCACACCAACAATTAGAGGCTGCACAAATATTCAACAAAAGATATGGTATGTTCAGTGCTTTTAGAATCTATGTTTTAAAAAAAGAAGGAGCTCACAAGCGAAAAAGCAAAGCTGCAATAAGATGTAAACACACATTGTAGATCAAATGTAGCCACCAGGTTCTGGGGATGTTCCAAAGATCACTTTTCTATCAGTTAGAAAAGATATCCATTTCTGTCAGAAATGCTAAAGGAAGTGTTAATGATGGGAATAAATAACAGGTGCTGGGAGCAGCTGTTACTGATTAATGACTTGTCTTTTTTTAAATAGGTTTTCTGTTGGGGGAATCAGAAGTTTTCAGTAATACTCCATTGTAAGACATTGGAGGAATGTTTTTTCCTTTTTCTGATAATGTGCTCCCCAATTATTTCTAAGGCTAAACAGATTCAAGATTTAATCTAAATTAATATTTGAATTTCAGGCCATCAATAATTGAGGAGGATTCAAACCATAATGCTTCTCAATTACACAAATTACTTTCTTTAATTTCTTTTTTTCTTCTGCTATTTTGCTTCTTGTTTTCTCTNATCTGCAAATGCAATTTATTTCCAGTAATTCATGGTAGTTAACAGAGCATGTAGCCAGTAAAATTCTTTGCTTTACACTTAGTTTTTTTCAGTCATAAACACGTCTGTGCAAGCGAGGGCTCCCATAGTAAATAGATGTGGCCATGCAGGTGCCAGGGATTTGGGGAGAAATGAGGAAACTGTTAACCAGCTGCAGTCACATCCATCTTGGTATTATGTTGACTACAGCATTTCTTTTCCTCACTCTTTCAGATGGGAAGAATCAGCTGCTTTTGGCCTTGTTAAAATGCACAGGTAAGGGGCTTTCATTTTTTACAAAACAGCACACCCAAGAAGTCCCTAAGAAAGGGGTTTTTTGTCTTTGTTTTTTCCTTTGTACAACCCTCTTTCCCAGATGGAAGAGAACCCTCCATCTCTTAATTCCTTCCTGCTGTGGTGAGAACATGCAGCAAAAATGAGATCTATTGCACAACGTTTTGAGCCCATGGACTCTGTCATCGTTCCAAACAGAGCAGGCATACTGAAATTACAGCCAAGAACAAAGACCTTAAATGTGCTATTTTGCTTCTTGTTTTCTCTCACTCTTTTTGTTCTACTCTCTCTCCTCCCCTTTCTCTCCTCCCCTTTAACTCTCCACGACCCTTTTTCTTTTTATCTGAGGTATCTGGAGCTGGTGGTTCCAATACTGGTTATATTTGGCCCTGAAGTTGGTTTTTTCATAATCGTATGAAGAATGGTGAGATTGAATATCACAAGAAAGACTGCCATTGTTGCCATTTCTTCAATGATGAAGTAATTTACAAGTCACTGATGAGAGCTCAGTGAACATATCTGCTCTGTTCCTTGGGGCCATCAGGGAAACAAACAAAACAATGTGATGGAAAATAATGTGGAAAAATAATAATTAGTAACAATAATAATTAGAATTAATTCTAATTTAATAATTTTATTTTATATGCATGTAAAACCACTTCAGAAATAATGGCAAGTACCATAATATCTCATTTTTAGCAAAAATGGCAAAGGGGCTTCTATCCTGGCCTCTTTGAAGTCAATGGCAAGGCTGGTATTGACTCAGATGGAGACAGAATTTCTTACAGATATCTAGGTCACTCAAGACTGCTTTTCCAGTAGTCTAGAGCCCCATCTCCCTGCATCCTAAAATGGACAGAATCCACAGTCAAGTCCCATCTCTGCATTTCGAAGCAGGTGGCCTCATAACTGAATGGATTTCAGGGACTGTTGGTGGGGCATATGGATAGGCTTCCACGTCATAATAAAATGTTAGAGTTTCCTCACTAGAGGGTAGGTAAATATGAACAATAAGAACAATTTCAAGAGCTTAGCATGCTTTAGAAAAGTATTCTTGTTCTTGTCAACTGTGAGGCAACAGTAGAGACAATAAGTAATAGAATAAAAGCCTTAATATGGTGAAGCATAACTTTACCATACCTGAGGAATGTCATGTGTTACATACTCTTGCTAGGTGAGTTTCTGTGCTTACTGTTCATTAAAATTCTTTTTCTCTTTCTTTTAAAGTGGTTATTTAAAAACATCACCAAAGACAAGATGCAGTATGAAATAAACACAATGATTTTTTCCAGTTTAGAGACAGAGCTGAAGTTTTGATTTGCATCTCAACTATCTGTGAGCATGCAGAAACTCTGAGTTATCTTCACCTGATCTTGTTTTTTTCACTCGTCTGAAGATAATGTTAAAAATACTGTCAAGCCATGACTTCCATATACTGACCCACTTAATTTTGAC
>VYZR01001248.1:52424-64058 GCA_013400675.1 Oxylabes madagascariensis | reverse complement strand
CAGAAAAATTTTGTCCGGGGGGGGGGGGGAGGGGGGGGGGGGGTAAAAAAAAAAAAAAAAAAAAAAAAAAAAGGCAGCAGAATAGCCACGTCCCCGCCTTCAAACCTGTCTCTGTGTCTACCCTTACTTCTGCCTGGATTAGTCGACATAAAGCTGTTTTCTACAGGCAGGGCCCTCAATGGCAAGTTAAATTCAGACAGATTGTGAGGAGTGGAGAACATGGGCCTGAGAAAAGGGCCCCGGCTCCCGCCCTGACCCCGCTTTGTTCCCCCGCCGTGGTCACCTGCCACCCCGCACAAAGGCCCGCGCCGCCGCGGCCGCCGCCGTGCCGCCTGACCCGCCATGGCCCCATTGGCTGCCGCCCCGCTGTTGCCGGGGAAGGAAGGCCGGCGAGAGGCCAGGGAAGGCCGGGAAAGGCCCGGGGAGGCTGGAGGAAGGATCCCCGCCGGCCCCGCTGCCGGGGGCCGCCGCAGAGGCCGGGCGGAGGCCGCTGGCTGACGCCTCACGGGCGATGGGAAGGAGGTCGCTCACGGCCCGGAGACTTGGGGCGAGCACCTGGGCGGCCGCTGCCGAGGTGGGGTGGGCGATCAAGATCCCCGAGGTGGGGATCTGCTCCCCGTGTGACCCCTTCCCAAAGCTGTACGGGCGTCTCCTGCCGCCACTCGCGGTGTTTCCAGCCGGGCGGGAGCTGGAGCCGCTTGGCTAAGCCCACACCAAACAGGGAGTGGGTGCGCAGGGGCGGCCGGCAGCTCTCGCTTGCCATCCGAACCTGCCTGCACACAGCACGGGGGCCCTTCTCTGGTTTGCAAACGGGTCTGCTGGCAGTGATGCTGCAGGGAGGAGGAGAGGCAACAGCTCCTCACCTAAATACCCTGCACACCCATCCTAAAAGGAATTTTGTCCATACTTGTTCCTGCTGCTGGAACAACAGGGGAAAAAAAATCACCGCTGCCTCCCTGCAGTATTTCCTGACACGCGAAAACATTTCTACGCGGGCTTTTCTGTAAATGTGCCAGTGCTGCTTTTCACTCAGGGCAGCTGCGGGCAGGCTGACTGACGCTAGTTCAGGTGGGGCTTGTGCCCCTGGCTGGCACCTCTCACAGGAGCCATGCGCGGGCTTCAGCCAGGCCACCAGCAGAGACTGGTGAAAATGAAGAGCATCAGAGTCTGTATGGTTGATCTGAAACTGGAGAAAATACCCAGTGAGCCTCGTTGAAGCCGTATTATGCCATTGGGGTGCAAATCTCTTTCTGTTGAAAGCAGCGCTTGAGTGCCTCCTCACATCACATCTGGGGTTTGCTGTGTTTTACTGAAGATCTCAGGAAGGTCATAGTGCCCTTCATGGCAGGTCTTTACCTTGGTTCACCTTGTTACAGGAAATAATAAACACACAGGTCCTCCTGCAAAAGAAGTTGTCAGTAAAGGATCCCATATCTTAATGGCAATAGCAAAGGATACAGTGGTGCCTCAGGGAACTGCAGACTCAGGAATGGTGGGTGGTAGGTTTGCAGCAACTTAGCTCTCACAGCCGACCTGGGAAGAATCTGTAGCTTCAAATCTATCCTTCAGAGCATTTGTATATTATAATCCTGCTCAATGTCACAAGTCGTGTTTTCTGGCTGCGAAGATAATTTTATTGCTTTCTGTCTATGGATATAAAATTTTATAGTAGTGGCCCATACACAGTTTGTATGTATGAATTCTTTCACATGTATGCTTTCTCATCCCCCATTTTTACAAAAAAAATAAAATATTTATCTGTGTAATGAACTTGTTCAGATTTTGTAGCCATAGTGAAGACTAGATACTAAGTCCAGGAGTCCAGCTCTAGATAGCCTATGCTTCCCCAAGCTCATCTCATTTTAGTGGTAGAAAAGCTGCAATTGAGTTACCCAGACATGTTTTTTCTGTGGAAAAAGGATTTCAGACTGCAGAGAGGACCACGATCATGGATTCAGCAATGTATTTTAAATGGTCTTAACCAGCAGCAACTCAGCAGATCTGTTGTCTAACATCATACCTGGCTCAGCTTGTAAAGTGCCTTTTTTCTCCCTAAACTTGTTACATGCACAGGGAAAACACAAACCAGTTTTAAATCAGAAGTCCTCATTTAAATTAATGATAAAACTGAAAATGGACCTTAAATAACTTGCAAATGAGTGAAGGCAAGGTGATCTGGTGCTAAAGACCATGTATGTCTGTACAGTACTTGTTCTTCATGTTTCTTCCATGCTGGTACTGCACTTGGCCTTATTGGAGCTGGCAGTGTAAAAACACTGTTAAAATAGCTCGAGTCCCTATTTAAAATAGAAGTCACAGAGATATTAAATGCCACATTTTTTCCTTTCCTCAGTATTTTCCCACCCAAAAATGCTATAGAGATGACGCAAAATATAATACAAATGAGACTAAGAGAAACAGTAGCCAAATGCAGTCTTGTAAATGCTTCTCTGATATTTGTTTTGTCACCATGTGCTGTATTGCACTGCCTGACAGTTCCATGAGACTAGGCAGAAGAAGAGATGATGATCTGGGGAATGGGGGGCTTAGTTTTAAAAGCCTTCTTCACAAGTTCCTTAGTTTTTTCCCCTCCTTTTCTCCAGTATTTTGATCAGCACTAAAATGGATTTAAAAATTTTAGCTAATTATCATTACTACTTCCAGAGTCAGCCACTTTGGTTACTTTAACTACTATGAAATTTTAAAAGTACCTCTGAGGGGTTTAGGTGTGATTTTATGTGTAGTAAGTAGCTCCAAATTAATGAAAAGTTGAAGAGAAAAAAAAGAGAATAAGAGATGCATGAATACATTAGGGGAGATAAAACATCACTCGTGATTTATGTATTACAGGGAGAGATATTTACAATGCTCATGTGGATATAGAAATTGCCATAAATACAGATGTAAGTGATAACTATATTATTTGAAAGTCCACAGTGTTACAGATGGTTCGGGGGAATGGGAGAGACACATACATATAAGAGGTGTGATGTCTATTTTAATAGTACCTGTTCTCTACGTGAAGATTTATGTGAACAGAATTGACTTAAAAAATCCAACCGCTAGGAACCTGGCCGACTTTTAAGTGGGTTTTGGTCAGAAGGTACATAAGGGCAATAACTTTTCCGAATTGTAAACATGGTTTTACTAGTAACATCTGTTGCGCTTTCTTTCTCCTAGCCCCATAGTGGGCTATTCTGAGCTGACACCAAGGATATTGTCGTGAGTTAAAAGTGGCTCTCTGGAGACGGGACCGTTCTGCGCTTCCAGTCTCGTACTCTAAAAGTTCCCAGGAGAAGTGCTTGACACACTAACTGTTTGACAGAAGGACAAGGCAAGATGACAGCTTGGGACGCCTATGTCCATCAGAAGTCTCAGTCTGTATCCCACTAGCAGAGGGTATTTAAAGATCAGACACATAAATAATAGCATTCACACACATTTGGTTACAATGCTTAATAGCCGTATCAGGAATCAGGAGAAAAAACAATGCATCCTTTATAGTATTTTTAAAGGAATTAAAACTGCTAGTTGGGGCATTTTTTGCTTTTTGTATCTTTGTTTGTTTTTAAACCTTGACTTAATGCCAAACTGCCACTATTTTAAAAGCGAAAAAACCAAACCCCAAACCAAAACAACCTAAAAAAATAAAAAAGTCTGCTTCATTTTCCCATCCGTTGCAAGGTCTGAAGCTTTTCCTACCAAAAATGGTCCAGCCTGTTTCTTTTTATTTTAATGGTTTGATGCATAGGAAAAAGGTTAACTGCATAACTCAATCACACAATATCTTAGATTACAGATAGCCTGCAAGAAAAGGTTTTGCAGCGTGGTAATAACTACCACTGCATCGTGGGAACAGGCTGTGGCAGACAATGATGGAATTGACAATGGTGCATACAAAGGCCACCTTTGGGAGAAACCATATCTCACAGCATGCTGGGAAAAGTGAGAAATAGTAGCAGATGCTGTCAGGACTATAAGCAACAGATGCCTCCTGGCCAGCGTTCAGCCAGTACAACCAGATCACACCATTCATAAGCAGGGAACATTTTTTTTTCTCCCTCTCTTTGTAGGAGGGAGGTAGCAAATACAAATATTGCAGAGGAATTAAAAACAGCAGATGGTGGCAGCAGGATTTGATGAGATCAGGGTCAGGTATGGGTATACATTTGGTAGTGGCATTAATCATCCTTTCCCTTTGGGAACTGAAAGTTCAGGCCACTAACACAGCATTAAATTGACCACCTTCAGGTTATGTTTTACTTACCCAGTCACCCTCAATACCCCCTTGTCATCCTCCCCCCTCTTGAACAGCATGGCCGCATAGCTCTCTCGTGCAAGGCTCTGGTAGATTTAAGAGAGTTTAAAAGAACATATGTTCAATATTTGGTTAATTCAATTTGTGCTTAAATCATTAATAAGCCAGCCAATCCCGAACAGGAAACGTTAAAAGCCTCCTATTAAACCCACTGCATTATCTCCCTCTCTCTCTCCCTCTCTGTGTCTCTCTGTCTCTCTCTCCCTCCCTCTCTCCCTCTCTCTCATGCCAAGCTGGTTGTTTTCACCTACAAATGCTCTCTTTATTATCTGTTTGAATGTATTTGGTCACCTTTATCTTCCATGTATTGCTCAAAACATTTAGCTTATAGCTCCTGTCGTAAATGCACCAAAGGAAATGAGGAGGTAAATAATACAGCTCCCTTGGAAAAACAAAGTTGGAAGTGTAAATGAGCTTTCTTGCATGGGTTGCTCAGTGTATTAGGTTCAATACAGTCAGATCATTAAAGGAATGTAAATGAACAGTTCAGTTCAGAAAGTGACACAGATTCCTTTTCAGAAGCTTGTTTCAGATTTTAGTTTTAAGAGTGGATTGAACTCGTTACATGTCTCTGCGTGAGGACTTGTCAAACCTCTGAGATAATTTTACAAAACCAAAGTGTATTTTCTACCAGTCATTGCTCTATTACTGGATTGTTGAGTAAACAGGATGGTGATGATGGTATAATCATTCCAGTGCTAGAGTTGTGGGTTTATTTGGCAATTAGAAGAACACAGTAATTAGAGGATCTGCATTCTAGCATTGTCTGTGATGCAGGTTTCCTCACCTTAGGTAGGTGATATTTTTTCCATTCCTCAGTTTTCTCTGTTGTGAAATTGACATTTTCATTATACCCGCATCAAAGGAGTAGTGTGGATGGTTAAACAAATTATTCTTCATTTGCCCAGTGAGTTTCTGGATTCTGAAAAACATGCCCAGTAGGCATGTTGTGTCAGATGCCAAAGTCTGACAGTAAGGCGCTTGTAATCTGAAACTTTGACACATAAAATGTAGGTTCTGAAATTCAAGGTGCAGGAGAGGTGAGACTTGACTTCCCTTTATTGAATTTCTTTTTTTAAACTCTGGCCCCAGGCTTGTGCAGAGTGTTCTGGGAAGACACCCAGCATTGCTCCAGCACCCTGACTTTCCAGGCCACCCAAAGCATTGATTCCCTAGAGACATAACAGGGTACCTGGCAATGAATTGTGAGTCAAATCAGGCCCTCCAATAAAACCATCAGATTTAACTTGACATGACTTGGTCGATATTTGCTATGTGGATGATAAACTTCTGCATCCTCGTTACAGGTTTTTCTTTTAATTCTAATTCTAAAATTCATCCCATCCATGCTGGGGATGGAGCGGCGATTAGGAAGGTACTATTTAATTTATTAATCTGTCTGTTGCATAAATATGCTGAGATGAGCAAGAATGAAGAAGATATTTTGTGCCCAGCAGGGGAAGAAAATATTTGCAGTCTCCTTTTTATATGTTTTCCTTCTCCCAGACTGCTATCTTCAGCATCATCAAATTCATTTGCCTCAGGGTCTACTCCTACTAAGGCCAGGTGACTCATCACTACTAAAAGGGTAAAAACCATGAGCTTTCATTATCCAACATACTCTTCTGTTGTAATTACTTAAACAAAAATGGGAGAAATCTGTGTTTTCAATGGGAGATTGCACTGGAGATAGGTGTTCTTTCCTACTTACTCTAGCACACAGAGTACATGAAAAATGAATTGTCTCCATTAAAGGCAGAGGGTGTAAAATGAGCAGAAGGGAATGATTTTTTTTTATGCTGAATTGTTTCACAGAGCTGTGGGCCAGATGGGACAACTAGAAAATTTAGTTTGACCTCATGTTTATCAGAAAAGATTATATTTTTTTCCAGTTACCTTTCTCTCAAGCCTGGTTCAATGCATGCTTGCCTAAAGCACAGCTCTCCTGATGCATAGGTGATCATCTAATGAAATTTACAGCTTTGGGATATTAACAAGTAAAATAAATAAAAAAGCAGTAGAAACCGGTGTGGATAAAAATATTACCTACATGAATGCTATCCAGACTTTTATTATGAATGCTAAGGCTCTTCTCAGACATTAACATTTAAGGTGTCTACAGCTACAGTGTTGAGGGGTTTATGACACATTCTGTTATTCTTTTGAAGGCTCTGGCTTTGACCAATATTTATGATACTGGAAAAGTCATGAGATAGGAGTATTTATTCTGTTACTGCTGTGATATCCTGCTATATGACAGACTTCCACTGGATATTATTGGAGGAAATATTTGTATCACAATCTGGGCAAGCACTAAGTTTACAACTACCAGCAGCTAAATGCCTACAGAGTAGCATAATCAGAGAGACTGCTTTTACTAGATAGATATGGTTCCTCTCACTGAAGGAAACCAAGCAACCATGTTGGATCTGACACCTTTGAAATTTTGAAATGCAGGTGGATTTTGTTGTACAAAGTGCCAGATTGAAAGTGAATTTTTGTGGAGTCTACATCAGACCTCTCTTTCCCAGAGATATGGATAACATACTAAACTAATCCCTAAACCAGACACTACAGAGTCCTGTAAATACAAATTTGAATGACGGTGTTTTGGAATACANTCCTGGACTTTGAGGTACTGAAACATTGCAAAGAGGGTTATAGATTTGTTCTCCCGAAATAACTTTGCTTGTAATAAAATGACATGTATAAATGTGTTGGGTAAATGATCCAATTCCATATTACCCTTTGATAGGATAAGAAAGATGTTCAGTATTAAGTGCATGCCGCCTGGCCCATAACAAGACAAAGTGGGGACTGGCAACAAAGACATTTTCCAGCAGAGAAGGCAGAGCCATGTCCAGAGTGCTGCTGGTGGGCTCTGCAGCATAGAGACAGAGATGAACATAGTCAGGGATGTGGGCAAGACAAGACATGTCCGTGCTCCAGCGGGAATATGAGGATACAGCTTTNTGCTCCAGCGGGAATATGAGGATACAGCTTTGGACTCTTTGGAACAACTACAATGCTCTGTGACTCTGGCAGAGTGCAATCCATGTTGAGATACAGGTATCTAGAGTTACCTCCTCAAAGATCTGGCTTGTCTTTAAGAATATTGAGCTCCCTTTTAACTTATGTGGAGGTTACCAAAAGCTTTTTAGTGCCTCTGTAGATCATGTCTTTGATTGAAGTTCTAACAGCTGTATGAAACTCTGACCTCCCACACCTGTCTCAGATGATCAGCAAGATCCATTCTTTTAATTTCCAAATTGAAAGAGAATGGTTTGTTTGAGAACTTTTTTTTTAATAGTCAATTTTGTATGGTCAACACAATTCTTTTTCCTTGCTCTTCCCACTAAGTTTGAAACTCCTGTTTCAATTTTTGCTGGTGAAAGCAAAAATTAAAACCCAGATTTTTTTAAGCCTTAACAAGCTTGTGTATTTGTTTTCCTGCTAGTTTTGGGATAAATCTTTACACCCAATAGGAAGTTCTTTTGTTTTAACTTTCTGTCTCAAGGAGCCAATTGTCAAACTTGCCTCAGTGCCCACAAGTTCAGCTGTCATTAGTCCTTTCTTCTGAAATGACTAATTTCCATCACTCCATGTCATCCATGAATGGGAAAGTAATCAGCACCATTTAGAGAGAAAAACCACTTGAGCTGCAGAATCCTTTTCTCTCTGTTGGCTGATTGTGATTTCATATCTTTTATGTAAAGCAGACTTTCAGAGCTGTTACCTATTTAAGGAATTTTTCAATTAACATTTTTTTTTCTTCAAGAGTGACCAGAGCCTTTCGATTCCATCACAAAGGATTGGCTTACTTTTCATATAACACTGTGCTCAGCTCAGTTCCTTCATCCTGAAGGTCTTTTATTTGGCAGTGATAATTTAGTTTAAACCCTCACCAATCAATACTGATCAATGCACAGCAGGAGAGGATTTCTATTGAAAACCCATTGCACTTCAAGGGACTAAAAATTTCTCATTTGAAAAGTCCTCCAACCTTATTCAAAATCTGTCTAATTGGCTCTTGGTTAATAACAAAAATAAGCCTAAAAAGGGAAGTAAGAGCCATATGAACATTAAGGAGAGACTGAGGCCTGGTCCTGAAAGGTAATGAGAACCTTTAGTTTTGGAAAAACTTGGTCTATCAGGACACACCAAGGTTAGGTTCCAATATTAAAGTGCATATTATGAAAATGGTCATGTTTTTTTTTAAATATTTTAGGATTTGATTTTTCTGGAGTGTGAATTATATTATTTCTGAATAATAAGTCTTTCACAGTTTTTCTGCCTTCACAGGACAGGACAAAATCAAATCCCAAACTAAGTGTGTAATCCATTATTGCTAGCTAGTTCTTCTCTTAACCGGGGAGTATCATAGTCACAGGGTGTAAATATTGTAAAGCTGGGCTTAACACTACTTGTGATGTAGAGGTTTGTGCTTTCCTGCAGAATGATCTTCAGCTTTCTCCTGTGCTGTGAACCTCATGGAACTGACACTGTGGGAAACTTTGTCATTGATTTCTGTGTCATTGCGTCTCTGTCCAGCCAAGATCCCAGAACCACACAGATAATTTCTGAGGTTGCTCTGAGTTTTATGGTAATTTCTGAGGTTACTCTGTGAAATTTCAAACTCCTGTTTTGGCAGATGCTGGTGATATCCTGCTCCGATTCCCCATGGTTTTGTCTCCATCTCTACTCTCGTTCCTGTGCTACTTCTCTCCACTCTCTCAGGCAGATGAGGCGAGATGTCACAGCTGCAAGAGCATGTGCTCCTGGCAAAAACCAGTAGCTGTATCTGTGCCCCAGCTGTGTGACTGCTGCCACAGAGCAGTGGTGGCTGCCTCCTGGCCTCAGAAAGGGCAGAAGTACCAGGAGTGCACCTGTGCAGGCTGTGCCCCAAGGAAGCCTTCTGCTGAGTGTTACCGCTCTGAATAGGGGATCCCCTGTGTTCCTACTCCAGGACAGGCTGTGCCCCACCTCCCTGAATCAAGAATGGCTGCAGGCTTCTCAGAGGTGGGGGAAAATTGTACTTCTCCACGTGATCTGCAGAGAGAAGGGAACACCTTGATTTGACCTTTAACTCCACTGGGCAGCAGATACTTGGGCTCGGTTTGCTTTGTCCAACCAGATAAACCCAGAGGCCCCACAGAACACTGGCATCCTCTTTGACCATTCCTGCAGTGGGTCTCCTGATGTGGGAGACTCCATGTCAGTGAAAAGCTTTCTCCTCCCAGCTCCCCTCTCTTGTAATCCATGTCCTCTGGAACTACTGATAACCCCAAACTGTGAGACCCATACCAGACTCACCACTGAGACCTGAATGTCCTTTATGTCACAGTGGAGTTCAGATTGCCCCTCCAACTTTGGCATGACCCAGAGATGGACTTAGGAGTTAATGCCCCAATTTTCATGCCAGAAACATCTTTTTCAAGAAGATCCTTTAAATGCCAGAGACAGAGCAGACAGATGTTAGATAAAATGAGGAAGCATGGGAAATCTCAGAAGGGATCCTGTTTTCAAACTTCAGTCCTGCCTGCAGAGATCCTCTTGGACCAAAATAATAGTGGTGTAGTAATAATAGCAACAGAAGTAACAGTTGCACATGATGCCTACTTTTCAGTAATTTACTCAGGAAATCACACTGTAATGCTGGTTCTTGAGCAGTTTTTGCAGGAAGTGAGGTTTCACAGGTTGTCATTTTAGTGCTCTTGATCTTCCATGACATTTTCTTGCCCATTAGCCAAGATTTATTCTGTAGGGTGATGTTTTGCTTTACTGTGCAGAAGAATTGGGTGCCCACATCTTTCTTTTTCTTTCTTTCTTTCTTTCTTTCTTTTTCTTTCTTTCTTTTTCTTTCTTTCTTTTTCTTTCTTTCTCTTTCTTTCTTTCTTTCTCTCTCTCTCTCTTTCTTTCTCTCTCTCTTTCTTTCTTATTTAGCAGCAATCAAGTAAAGACGCTGACATTTCCAGGAATGCAATCTTCCATACTGATAAAAAGTAGTGACTATCAACTTTGTACTTGTCTTTCTATACACTGAAAAAATTCCCAGTCTAAGCACCTCCAATGATGGTTAATAAGTAGATAAACAAGCATAAGGAAGAGCTTTTATTTTGAGAAGACGAAGTTTTGGCACCTTTACCCACTCCCTAATCCGTTAACCCGAGCACTGGCTTCAGCAGGCTTCTGGGACAAGGTGCTATTCAAGAGGGCAGACTGAAAGCCCTTACTTTAGTTCTGAGTAGTTAAAATCCAAAAAGGTGCATTGTGCTAGTAGTCCTTTCATAGCCTCTGTGCCTTTAATGATAGCCATTTCTCCTTATTGAACCCTTTCTACTCCTTTTCTTCTCTGTTCCTCTCTCCTCCTTTAAAGGCTCCTTTGAATAAGTGCTGTGCCTCTTATTTTTCTTTTCCTTTTCCTGCTTCCTCCCTCTTATTTGTTTAAACCATTCCCTTGTTCATCTGCTCTCATTTTCTTTCTGCCTTTAACCCCCCCATTCAGTGTTATTCTCTGGATATTTTTTTTTTTTTCCTGTGTGGGTGTGAGCACATTCTCCTGCCTTATCAGCTCTCTGGCCCTTTCTCTGCAACATCTGAGTGGATGCTGGAATGATCTTTAGCCAGAATCTCCCTAGGGGTCTCAGTCCCAGGCTCCAGAGCTTCTGAAATGAGATGGAAAAAGAGAGACACCCTGGCAGCAGCTTGTCCCTAATGGCCAGATGGCCAGCACTCACATTAATACAATATCAGGCATTGCTGTAGTTCTGCCTTGGAAACTGCTTGCCTGTGCTGGCATCTTCTCACACTCCTCTGACAGCCATGCCAGTCCCAGCACCCTCTTGGGAAAAGAAATGGAAATGACCACATAAATACTTTGAATTCAAGTCACTGTGCAACAAGAATCATCTAATATTTTCATGCGTGAATGTTTACGTTATCCCCTCCCCCTGCACACCCTCCCTTCTGTGCCCCTCCACTTCCATTATACATTGTCCTTTCCTGTATGTTTTGCTGATATTGAATTCAGCTCCCTTGCAGCCTGGGACTGATGTTTTTGAATTTACCCTAGCTTTCATGTGTACATCCTTTCACACTGTGCTTTGTTGGGTGGGACACCAGAAAGTGATTGCATATGTCAGGGCTGGAAGCAGTCAACTATCTACAAAGGAACAGTCAGTTGTTAGTGTTTGGCTGTGGTGAGATGGAGGAACAAGCAAGCAGGCAGTAATTTTTTTTTTTTTGGGGGGGGGGGGGGGGGCTGTTTTTTGTTTGTTTGTTTGTTTGGGTATTTTTGTGGGGTTTTTTTTGTTTTT